>APFE031560350.1:0-35379 GCA_000404065.3 Pinus taeda | reverse complement strand
TTTACTCGTTTTGTTGTTCCAAGAGAGACCGCGACAAATCATGGAGTGCAATTTGTATAGAATACAATATAAGTTGTTGTCCAACAATACCATATAAAGCATTATAGGTCCCCTCCATACCAGTCGTAGGACAATAGATAGGTATAATCTACCAAAAAAGTGTTGGAAGCCATCTTGGCCAAAATAGTATGGTTACATCATAAAGATTTGGAAGATAGGCTCCCAAAGGCATTATGGGCTCATAACACTCCATGGAGGACTACTACATGATTTTTACCCTATGAGCTAGTATATATAAAATAGGTTCTCCTTCCCATAGAGTTACAGGTAAAGACATTAAGGACAACCATGAAGTTGAATATAGATTTTTCAAAAACTCGAAAGTATATAGTTTGTTATGAAACCAACTCACAAAAAGATAGAAAAGATAGATCACGACTTAGAAATCAGCCTCTTTGAGGGGGAACCTTCTTTACATTACACAAATGAACAATTCCTGGATGATACAAATGACAAGACCTCCTTTCTATATATAGGACTCTAAGGGGTCATAATATAATCAGAGCTGACATAACAATAATAATGTAAGGGCACAATAATAACAATAGTGGGCTTCTATGGGGCACAATAATAACAATATGGGGATTACATGGGAACAACAATATAATATGGTTACACTAAGAACAATAAGGGGTTAAACTAGTAGTATAGGGACCTAACATGCCCGTCTCCATCAAAAAGTGTTGTCCTCAACGCTTGAGTAGTTCTAGATGCTTTTATATAAAATTCTTGTCCTCCCATGTGGAATCTTCAGCGGTAAGTTCTTCCACTTGATGAGATACTCTGAAATTGATCGATTTCATAGCTGTCGGGTTCTTGTTCTGTGACTGCTCCAGGTTCCAATATGAATTTTCCTTCCTTGTTAAGTTCTGGAAATATTGTTTGAACTGGGATCTTCTCATTATGTAAGGTCGCCATTTCTTAAGTGCATGTAGTCTTGCCAACATTTCCTTCTCATAAATAGCATTGTGTAAATACTTTCCTTTGATTGGACAACTTTCGAAAGAAATGGGTATTTCTTCTTGCGTTAAAACATCACCAATTCCATTTCTTGATGCATCATATTCCACAATAAAGGTTTCTGTGAATTCTGGCGTAGCTAAGATTGGTGCTTGGCACATTGTCTCTTTAAGATGTTCAAAGGCCTTCGTTTCTTCCGGAGTCTATGAAAATGCATATTTCTTCAATAATGTTGTTTTCAGAATGTCTTCAGTCTTCATTCTTATCTGATGATATCCTGAATGAAGATCCAACTTGGTGAAATAAATTAACCCAGGTAATTCATCCAATAATTCATCAATGACAGGAATGGGAAGTTTATCTTTAATAGTGAGTTTGTTGAGCTCTCCATAATCCAGACACGTGTGCCATGATCCATCCTTCTTGTGCATCAATACTACTGGAGCAGAGAAAGGACTTTGTCTAGGTTGAATGATACCAGCCTCTAGCATTTCTGCAACCATATGTTCAATTTCACTCTTATAGGCATAGGGATATCTGTAAGGCCTGATGTTTAGAGGAACACTTCTTGGAATCAAATGAATAGAATGATCATGATCACGAATAGGTGGGAGGCCTTTGGGAGTCTCACCTTGGAATGATTGTCCAAGACTTTTTCGAGATCTGGAGAAATAAATGATTTCGATGTGAGAACCTCTAGTGAACATAATTGTGCAATTACGCCTCGTTTTTCTTTCTTTAGAAGATTTGTCATTCTGTTAGAGCTGATTATATTTCCATGTTTCCCTTTGATACCCCTTAATTCAACTTCCTTACCTTCTTCAGAAAATTTTATGAAAAGTTCTTGAAAATTAAAAGTTATTGTACCCAAGGATTGTAGCCATTGGACTCCTAGTACAAATCAACACACCCATTGGAATGGAAAGATATGGGCTATTAATACATGTATCCCATGGATAGCTATATTATGGAACTTTCCGAGCAATTTAGGTTCCCACTGCAACCATCACTTGACACTCTGGTGCTAGATATAGGAAGCAATTCAATTCCTTGGCTATCTTACAATGAATAAAATTATGGGTACTGCTTGAATCAATCAACACTATTACCCTTTTCTTCTTGATATGTCCTTCTATCTAGATAGTTTGAGGAGTGGTAATTCCAACCAATGCATTACAATATATGGTCAGATTCATTTCTTCTTTATTGAAGTGATCTTTCACTTCTTGAACCTTTTTCTTCTTGATATGTCAGGCTTCTATCTTGAGAGTTTGAGGAGTGGTAATTCTTCCCAATGATTTAAAAGATATGGTCAGATTCATTTCTTGTTTCTTTGGGGTTGGTTCCTGGTGTAGATCCTCTTCTTTTGATGTTTCTTGATCCTTTTCTTTCTCCTCTTCACAATCTATGTAAAATAATTTATTCTCAGCACACTTATGACCTTTAGTGTATTTACGTATCACAAATGTAACAAAGCCCTTTTTCTCTTTTTTCTTCCAATTGTTGTGGTGTAAACCTTGTAGGTTGTGGAAGGCTAGGAGAAAAAACACTTCCATATTTATGGTTGTGAGTGGTGTGATTCCTTGTTTCCATAATTCCGCTTTCAATTTTTCTTTCCAACTTGAATGCCTTCTCCAATGAATCAGGTTCCCAAAGACGAACCTCATGTTGAATGTTATCCTTTAAGGTCCATATGAAGAAATCAACCCTTTGCTTCTCTGGAATATCATTTACCCTTATATTCAATTTTTGAAAGTCCTCAATTTCCTCTGACATTGAACCCTTTTGCTTGAGATTTATCAATTGGCTAAAGAAGGTGTTTCTCTTTGTATCCTCATAATGTGTTATCATTTCCTCTGTGAAAATTAACCATGTGAAAAGTGGTTTACAAGAGCAAATCCCTTCATACCATAAAAATTGATTCGGTTCTAAATATAAAGATGCAATACGTACCTTTGGTGATAATTGCACCTCGGGTAGATCAAAATATTGCTCCATTTGTAGTAACCAATTTATCGGATCCTTGCCATCAAACTTCCTCATATCGCCTTTTCTTGATTTTAGGCGATTGATATTGAAATGACTGTAATCTGTAATTTCAGATCTCCCAATTCTGAACTTGTGACTTGTAGTGGTCCTCTACATCCTCTTTCCAATTCCACTAGTATGATTGAAATTGGATTCTCCAAGAAAGAGTTATGCACAATCTCCCAAGATGACCTGATTATATACCTTTTCAGAAGAGCGAACTTGTACGAAGTGTCACGTGTTACTGTTTCGACCTCCATATCTGAAAAATATACACAGAAAACTATAGTCCATCCTCTTTCTGTAACTTCTTACGAAATTTCAATCTGATGCTCAAAGAGATAGTTATGACAATTTTCCCCAGGTCACATGTTTGGGATGTAATTCGGGAGCCTGCAGAAACCCTAAATGTCTTGGATAAACAAGATCTGAAATTCAGGACTGAGCTTCCCCACAATTTCAGCTCAAATGGGTTTTAATTTTAGAGTCTGAACTTTCGTAGAAAACAAATTATAGCGAACATTTCACATTGACCTATTTGAGATTGAATTTTGGAGCTTGAAAAAACCCTAACTTCCTCAGATCAAATATCTGAAAATATAGCGAGACAAGATCTGAAATTCAGACCTGAGGTTCAACGTGATTTTGTCTCAAATGGGTTTTTGTTTTAGCTTCTGAAGCGTCGCAGAAGAAAATTTATAGCGAACATGCCACGGTGGCCTGTTTGGAGTAGTGAAACCCTAGAATCCAAAGCTTTGATACCAAATGTTATGAAACCAGCTCACAAAAAGATAGAAAAGATAGATCACGACTTAGAAATCAACATCTTCAAGGGGGAAATCTCCTTTACATTACAAAAATGAATAATTCTGGCATGATACAAATGAAAAGACCTTGTTTCTATATATAGGAGTATAAGGGGTCATACTATAATCAGAGCCGACATAACAATAATAATGTAAGAGCACAATAATAACAATAGTGTGCTTCTATGGGGCACACTAATAACAATATGGGGACTACATGGGAACAATAATATAATAAGGGGGTTTCACTAATAACAGTAAGGGGTTACACTAGTAGTATAGGGACCTAACATAATTGCTCAGTTTAATGAGTTGGATGAAATTCAACAAGATGCCATCGAATTCACTATTCTTGTCCAAGAGTAACACTTTATATGGAATCAAAAGTTTGTAGAGAAAAAACACTTCAAGCCTAGTGATTGGGCCCTACTTTTCAATTGGATATTTAAAAACTTCAAAGGAAAGCTTACTACACGATGGCTGGGACCTTATGAGGTTGAGACCATTTTTAACAATGGATCATTGAGAATAAGGACCATTGATGGTGAGCAAGATTCCTTTATGGTTAATGGTCATCGACTAAGGTTGCAACATAAACCCATATCCGAAAAAAGGCTTGTTCAAGATTTCATGCAACAATGAAAGATGGAGGTAGTAAGTAGGAAGCCTTCCAGTCCCTCTTTGAACTCGACTTGAGTTTCCTTCCCATTTCTTGATATATGTATATAAATATATGTGTGTGAAAAAAAGAGATAAAAAATATATGTAAAGCGGAAAAAAAGTAATGAGAAATAACTAGTCTAGTTATGAAAAACCAGCTTGCTGATTCAACTAGACATGGGCTTGCTTCAAAACCAACTTGTTGGCAAACTAGCCCTCATTGAATTTTGCATATTATTGTTAATATTATTTTTCATGATCTTCAAATCATTGTTATTGTTATCATATTGGGTGATGAAGGAGTCATCAAGGCATTCCTTCCAACAAACTTTTCCCTGTCGACTTCAACACACCATTTGGGGTTAGAGTTAGAGTTTTTCATGGTACTTGGAGATTTGCATGCATCAATGGAAAATTCTCTCGTCAATGACACCAGGGATTCATCAATGCTCCATGTTTATTAGATCTCATAAAAGACTCAATGATATCTCCTATTCATCTCTAACAAGATGTGTTGAGGCATCTTGACACTCATTAACATCAAAGGTGAGTGATCTAGCATTAGTTAACAACTTTCATTGGCAATCCAATGATTTTCTTCTATGTTTGTCTTTAGCATTTTTTTTCAAATTGATGGAACTGTGCCATAATTGGGTTGTGATGAAGATCATAGATTCGAAATTTGACATTAGTTGTAATCTTCAACATGGTGTTAATGAAAGGGGAATGTCATTCAAGGCAGCAGGGACAAGCTCACTATTTCAAAAAGATGAGGCGATCTGGTACCCTTGATAGGCCTCATATTGACGGGAGCCATATTCCTTCCTCGTTACAGAGTTTGAGACACATTATTGTGCTTTTCTATTGATCTCCTTGTTTATTATTCCCATTGCAGTTATTTTCTAAGGCATTATGAGTGTTTAACGTCATATTGTTATCTTTGAGTTTTAAGAGTAACTTTAGCCTACTACAGTAGAGAGAAACACAACAAATTTAGAAAACTTATTAAAATTTGATATGGTACCAAAACATAATAGGTGGTACTGAAAGACCTATAAGTGATCCCTTTGCTTTTTATCGCAGCAAAATCAACAATTCTTCTTTCAAAACTTCAACACCAAATCAACTATAAAAATGTAATTTCAAATTGAATTGCTCTTGAGGTAAAATACATCTTAGATTCACTTTTTATCTATTATAAACACAAGGATTTATATTTATATATGTAAGCAAACCCTCTCATACTTACCATTTTGTCTTGTTTTATTCCTTTCCTAATAAACTCCATTTCTAATCTTACATTGTATACCTCTATCTAACCTTACCTCATATCATTCTTATGATCATAAATGTATGGCTAGATTAAGAACCTACCCATCCCTTTTCTTTTAATCGAATTAGTATATTTTAAAAATGTTAAGTGCTTCGTTATACCTCGTCTAGACTAATACAATGCTTGTAATATCACCCCATCCTCTGTAATGATGGCCAAGTTCATGCTAATTCCCATGCAATGATTATTAAATTCTTCCATAGATAGACATGACCTATCACTTGTGATGTGCATGCAATCCAACTTGATATTGCTCCACACAACTGCAAACTAACAACTCTCAACATTGGAAATTATAGTTCTATTGGTCACTAATAAGCCTTATCAAAGTTGCGCCCTTTTCATGGCTTAATCTGGCCAATTTGACCATCAGGATGCTCGCCTCAATTTTAGAATTCTAAGCTAGAATAAATAAGCCATCGATGAGGAAAATCACATTAGGGTTTGTAACCTAAAGCATAAAGGCATCGATATATACAAGGGTTTTCTTTGTGCAATGATGGTAGCTATTAAAATGGTGGTCGATAGACATGAGTTGAATTCTTAGGCTTTTAAATCCCTTCTAGAATATTATGTGCATTGACAATTGTTTAATACAACGGAGTGGAAATCATTTCTTACATGGTTTCAAGGGTATGATGATCAACTTACTTTGTAATTAACTTTTGAGTGTTGCATTGCCCGTGTTGATAATTTTGTTATGAGAGTGAAAGAAGAGAAAATGTCCCATGCCAGTGGTCTCCCTTAAACTAGAGAATACTGGTTTCATGGACTCCCGATATTCTATCTGACAAGACCATGTTTCATCACACTCCAACTGATCCATCGGTTGATAAGATAAAAAGAAGAAATAAGAAGATTAAGGGCTTAAAAGAGGGGATTATTGAGTTATAATGCTTAACATGTACATTAAAAAGGAGAATGACCATATGAAAACCCAAAATCATAGATTTCATGAGTTCAAAAGGAGTTATTGTTCAAAAACAAGAGATTATAAGATGGGTTATTAGACTCCATTCCATCCACATCCTAGAGAACATAAACAAAAATAGTGACTCAAATTGAGGGAAGAATCAACATCCTCATCAATGTTGTAGGGCTAATAAGCAAGCCGTAGGGTGACAACAATTTTAACATAGCTTGACTTTTCAAGTTTTGTGTGTGTCATACGTGGAGGCATATAAGAGGATCATCGTGCGGGGGATGTTAGTCCCAAACATTGTCATCTTCAATACTGTTTTTCCTATATTATTCCCTCACTTATTATGTTTATTTTGTCTAAGAAACCCACGATTTTGACCCTAAGCACCCATAATTAATGTGATGAGGTAATCTTTGCTTAATCCATTGAAATACTATTTTTAAATCAATTTAGATGGATTTTTTAGGTTATGTTACCAATGATGGAAATGTAGTTCACTTCTACAAGGTCATTGTTTACTATTTGTGTGTCCATCCATGCAAGAATTAAACTCATGGGTTTTGGAGGAACATATGTTAACATGGTATCTTTACTCTTAGGATGAACTTAGATTCCTTCGAGGAACCCCTAAGTTGAGTAAAAGAATCAATGGTTTCATTGTGTGGAAACAAGTGGTGGATCCATCAATAAATACTATTTTGGTTGTGGACCAATGCATACCTAGTATTTGGTTGATCTCGTTGCACCTATGATCAACATGGTGAAGGTTATAGAGTGGGAGAAGAATTTTTGATTGGGATTTCAACCAATTCGAGAAGCCTTGTTCTTAGAACAAGGGATTAAACCTTATCATTGTAAATTGGGCTTTCCTAGGCATATCTAAATGTAATACATGTATATATAGAACAAGGTATTAGTCTGATAGTCTGATTGCCTAGTTGATAATAAGATTATGATCCCTTGTTTCAGATTCTCTGAGACTGTGTATATGTGCCATGCGCTAAAGCCTATTGTAATTCAATTTTGGTTAATATAAGCTTGGTTTGATTCATGATTCCATTATGATCTCCCATACTTTGTGATAGAAAAATAACCAAGCACTATCTATGGGAAGAGCCCCTCACAAGGTTGCATACCTTATCTGTATTATATCAGTTTTATTTATGCATATGTAATTTGAAGGTTTACTTCTGTGTATGTATTGTCTCCAGAAATGTTTCATTGACTGGTGTTCAGATAATCATTGTGATTATTATGTGTGAATGCATATTGGGTAACAATGTGTGATCTATGACAACATACCAACTTAGATATGATATTAATTTGCTCTTGTGTTAAAGCTTATGATATATAATATTGTGTATCTTTGTGTCCGATTCGAAATTATTCATACTCTAAGATATGGATAAGACACTTACCCTTTGGAAGTCGTTTGAATATTATATTGAAGTATTGGATTCAAGTGATATCATTTCTCATATTGATCTAATTTCTTTCTTTTGGTTTAAGATTGATATGATATCATGACAGGGACGTGTTCTTTGTCACCAAGTGTTACATTGACCTTAGATTGATAAGAGTTCTTTGAATTTTGTGAAATACTATTGATTCCTATAATTAGTTTGTAAACTCAATTCACAACCCTTAATTCAAGATCTCGAGATTGAGAAATTGACATTGATATGTTTACGTACAAGTCTAAGTCAGATCTCTAATTTGAACAGGAATACAATTTGTGTTTATATGTATGTTTGAGTTAGATCTTTGATTCACAATTTATGTTTATAAATATGCTTAGGGTTGATTTCTGGTTTGAAAAACAACATAGTTTTGTTGTGATAGATAGAGTTTAACCACTATCATACAACTGCTTTGTAGTGTGTGGATATATATATATAATAAATATAATATATATAAGTATAAATATTGGTATGTGTATGAGTTGAGTGCCTGAGTGTGACTTATTGATATTAGAAGTATAGTGGATTTTTATGGTATATACTGTGTTCATACTTTTTATGTTATGTCTTGATCAAGACTTGTTAAAATATTTACATTAGAACCAATGCTCGATCAAACTTGTAAACATGAAGAGATAAATTTAGTCCTGGTTTCAATTCAACACTTTGATTTATGATTTAATGCTTTTCCTTTTGATTCCCATTGTGGTTTTAGGGTGCTAAGAACCATAAATAGAACCTTTTAACTTTCAAATCCAACCTGAAAATGAGTACTTGAACGTTATTGTGAGCAAGAAATATTATATTCTGAAGCTGAGCCAGGGGTTTTAATATAAAGAATTTCTAAACAAATTTTAAACTCAAGCATACTTTGTTTCAATTTTAGTAGTTTTCTTTATATTCTTAGTGCTAGATAGGAGTTTAGATTCTTCTTTTGAGTTAGCTTTGAAGATAATTATTTTAGTTGCTTTAGGAAGTAGGATAACTCTTATGTCAGCTACACGTACTGTGTTTATAGCTCATAAGCTTATATCCTGGATTGAATTGTGAAGGGTTTTATTTGTACATTAAAATAACCCATTATTGTGCAATTATTGAAGTCGTGTAACCTTTCCCATTCATATTCAAGTGTGTGTGTGTGTGTTTCTCTCTCTCTCTCTTTGTTGGCAAATTGCGTGTATATAAGACCAATCACTTATTGGGTTGAAGGTTTAGTTTATACCAACAAAGTCATGCAGTTCCAGATCTTAGAGTCTGCAGTTAAGAAAACAAAGGCTCTCGAATATAGAGGTTTGCAACATGAAGTCTAAGCTTAAGGGTTAGATTCTATTTAGATTGGGTTAAACATTTGATTCATTAATTGTTAAATACATAGAAAATTCTATCGAAGAAAGTACTTTAGACAAACCCAGGGGATATTCAGATGGTAACATATCTAGGTCAATCAACTTTGAAATGAAGATTTTATGACCGAATCCATTTTGGAACCAAATATGTTAATATACAAAGTTGTGAAATAATTCTACTTGGAGAAGTTTGTTATCGAGATCCAATCTATCGAATTAAATTAAGGTGCAAGAAACTAATCTTACACACAAATTTGGATTGAGAAGTAAGGAAGGTGTGGACCCCACAAGAGTAGGCATATTGGGGCATCAAAACTCTATTAGTTGCATTAAATACAAGTGAGAAAACGGTAAAATTTTGGATCAAAGGTCTTTCGAGGTAGAGGTGGACCCCACATCAACTCTTAGGTGGTATCTAAGTGACGAGGCATCCAATAGTGTGGTCTAATGTGAAAGGGAGTGAGGACCAAATAGCATATCCATGGATCAAACATTACAAAGTCACAAGGTATCCAGATTCAAGGATATCCAAGCCAACACCGTTATTGAAAAATGAAAGGTTGAAACCATATTGAAATCCATTAGGATCAATGAAAAGTATTCAGAGTAAAGAAGTTGAGTATGGCATTACGAAGGACAGGATAAAAAATAATCTATGTCGAGTGCGGCATATAAATATATCCAAACCTAGACCATATATAGTGCATCTGGCATAAACCATATCCGAGAGTTCCAATTGTGGGCTAGAGGGAACCAAATCTCTTGGATACTAAATTATGAAAAATTTCTAGGTTTGATAAATTTTGGTTATAAAGGGAAAAAATTCGATTCACCAAGGTTGATAGGTTAAGCCTGTTGATAAATCTAGGGGAAACAAGATAGGTGATTTCTCTTACTTTGACAACTACTTGTGATGTATTTTACTTAATTCAATTAGCTTCTTCTTTCACTTGATTATGTTTAGTGTTATTTTCATCAGAAAACTATCAAACCACAAAGAAGAATAAGACAAGAGGACATAAGATATAGGCTATCAACCAAGGCCAAAACCTCTCCCTTTGAGAGGAAAAGACACAAGAAACTCTTCTCTTCTTATAAAACTTCAATTGACGAATTCCAAGACCTCTCCAAGACCAAGTCAAACTTCTCACGGATGAGCTTGTCTTCCACAATGTCAAATATAGTCAAACTAACCTTCCAACAACCGCCTGATTCCTTTTCAACCTAAATTTCAGACTTGCACTTTTGAATTTGGTTTTCAGCCCCTCCTGCAATGACCCTAGCTTGTGCGTGTGACGAAAATATGGTGAGGATTGTCTCTATTCTTATTTTCTTGGATGACATATCTCCCTTCAACAACTCAAATTCAATATCAATGATTCTTTTACCCTTCATGTGGCTCATTGATCTGATTGTAACTCAGTCTTGTTGTAGGTGAAATGATGTCCTAATTACAGGTCATACATGTGAGATATTTACCCAAAACAATCCTCAAGAAATCCAACTTTTCCTTTGTTCTATCTTCTTCCTTATTTTTTGGATCTTCTAGTGATTATTGTGCTTTATACCAAACCATTGTTGTGTGCTTGGATTCTCTTCAAATTGGTTGACTAGCCTTATATATTTAGGTTTCTTGTCAAACTTATAGGCTGACTTGTCACTGTCTCTAGGTCATCTTGACATTTGGAAAGGCCGACTTGTCTTGGAGCATTATGACAAGGTATTGGAGGTATTTTGACACTATTTTAGACTCAAATAAATTTTAAATAAATTTTATTTACAATATGTAACATGCCCAAATGGGTCTTCCATGCATGGCAATGACTCAATTGACTTGTAGACTCAATGACAATCCCTATAAGCAATTAATGGGTGCATGACCTAAAAATAATTTTCTCTTGAGCATGAAACCCATGCCTCAAGGATAATAATAGTAATTTTATTTTTCTCATTACATCAAATACATAAAATCATGATTACATATGTCATTATGAAGACCGAACCTAGTTACACATTTCAACACTCCATCTTAACTAGGGAGGTATTTATAATCCATACAAGATACTTGGACATTCTCAATTTGAAGAATTCTCATAAGAAGAGTTAGATTGGTAAGCCATCTTAGAGCATCTAATTATATCAACCAACATTGTCACATAGCAAGGTCTTTACTAACAACTCTATCTCTCCATAATATCATAGCACAATGTTGGCGAAACCAATGACTGATAAACACCATCATCATTGTCTCTCAAGCCATATTACCCACCCGGGTTTTCACATAGTATGTCCTTTTAGTACTCTTCCTGTCTTGGAATAAAACATCCTCAAGGAATTTCCTCTATGACTACTCTTATCTTGGATTCCCCACCTCACCCTCAAAGAGTATCAGAATTAGACTCAAATGATTACCCAATCCTCCATTATTTCTTCACAATATGAGACAATAATGACAAGTCTATCTCTCCCTCTTAACTAAGGAAGATATACCCATTCCTATACAAGGAATGTACCCAAGTTCCCCCTTATGCAGGGACTTGTCCAAGCTCTCACTTAACTAAGGACTTGTTTCCAACAACAATTATTTTGTGGAGATTATGGTACCTTCAGCTTCTAGTAGAGCTCCTCCTTTCGATGTCATGAATTACATCTTATTTATTATGGAGCCTTCATATTTTGTAGGACATAGACCATCCATCACTTTCTTTCATGAACCACATCAGTCTTGTCATCCTTCTCTTTAGCGGAAAGTGATATTCTAGTCCACATTTAGCTTTTTATCATACCACTACCTCTTCCAAGTCATGTTTCCTTTAGGATCTTGCATCCAAGCACATGAGTGCTAGTTGTAGGTGACATCTACAACTCTATTCTAGTAGCCCTGTATCAACCCATCCAGATGTTGTTCGAAAATAAAAAATGAATATCAAATCAAAGTTACCTTTTGTGATGGAATTTCATTATGACATCCACTTCCTTGAAAAATCAACATCTTGCACATTCATAAACACATCTCAAAGACTTTATATGTCAAGGGTCTCCTTTCTTTACAGACTTTATCAGGGTCTTTATACCTTCTCTATGGAGATGGCATGGCCAATAGGATGTTGATTTCCTTTTTCTTACGTGACCATAGTTGCATCTTTCACAATTTCTTCTTTCTTTCTTCACATACTGCTCCCCAAGAACTTTCATCCATGGTTCCTTTATCTTTATCAGCTGTTGAGAATGCAACAAGATGATGGAGCTTAGTGAAAAGAAGTCGCCTTCACTAAGTGGTCCCGCAGGCTATTTTTGGCGCAAAGTCTATTTTTAGACTATGTCTATTTTTAGACATATGGATCATGGTCTATGAGTTGCAGGATGTTGTTTGTGGATGATTGGTCATGTTGGTAAAAATAGATGGACTTCTATTTTTAGACATATGGGCGGAGTCTATTTTTAGACTACCAGACTAAAAATAGAACAGTTGAGTATTATTAGCTTTCAATAATATTTGGACTATAAACATTATCTTATTCTCTTGGAGCACTTCAGTTCGAGCTACGGATGTGGCACATGCAACTACCATAAGGAAATACGTGGTTCCTATGGGTTACTTGACTTATTGCATGAAGGACTTCAGTTAGGACTTCAATGATTGAGTTTTGTGGAGTTGATTGAGGAGTTGATGGAGTTGTATTTAGTTTGACTTAGTTGAACTAGTTGTATTTAGTCTAACTGATCAATAGACTAAGTGATGAGTGGTGTGAATTAGTTATTAATTAATTCACAAATTATTAACTCATAAAGCAACTGAAGAATACATCAATTAACTCAGTGCATGGAAAATTCAATAGAGACAAGTGTTAGAGGTGAGTGAAAGGGCAAGACAGCTGTCAGTTGTGACTATAGTTGTGCATGAGATTTGCACAATCAATGGATTTAGTATTGCCAATGAGGATTGCGTGGTATATCCAAGGGAAATATGAATTTGGATCATTCATTCATCAGTATTCTCATGCAGGATTGCGTAGTGGAGGCAGGAAAGCAGTGGAGGAGATTTGAACCTGTGATTGATTTAGATCTGAGCTAGTTTGTGTGTAACAGGTTGAGATAGTACTGAGTACTTGCGAGGAGTATTGTACTATGTATTGTTACATGTTCTCAATCAATATAATATACAAATAGTTGGGGGTTTTTAGCTTTATGCTTTCCCCGGGTACATACTGTGTTGATATGTGTGATTGATGCTTCAATGTGCGCATGCGATTGTTTATTAATACTGCTAAATTGATGATCAACGTAGAGGAGGTTATGTATTATGCATGATTCCGAAAATAGTGTATAATCAGGATAATCTCTGTGAATAAGTGTCATATTATTCATGAAATTTCTACATCAACTACCTCATATTCCATTTGCGGACATATTATGTTGATTTCATCTTGTCAATATGTGAACCATGCCTTCATCCATTGTTCCAAAGGAAGAGAATCCATTTCTTGGATCATGCCCATGAGGTGGAGCATTTACCCATGCTATCTGCAACTATATGATGACATGACTTAATCTAACAAATATATGCATACCTCTTTTCCCCTTTTGATCATCTAGACTTCCTTCAACAACTTCCTTTCCTTGACTGAAAGTACTTCAACCTTGCTGCACTCCTATGTTATCATATCATCGTCCTTCTAAACAAAGGATCCCACACAAGGTGGAATCTAGACCATTTGTGAGACACTTGCTTTTCCCAAGAGAGGTGAATATTCTAATGAAGATTCCAACAGTGGATTTTAATTACCCTCATTCTGCAAATGCTCCTTTCTAATTATGATGATATATGGTGAATTCTTTTTACCATGCTAGATGAATTTCTCCATATGTGCTACTTATGATTTTAGTGAGGTTACCAAGAGATACTACCTTTAAATGATGACTGCTACATCCATGTAGACTTTTACTTAAACTATTCTTTCAAGCTTGTCTAATGATGTCATGGGCTCTTGCTTTAATCATATGATGCCATATTCTACTAAGATGCATCTAGTCATAATTCTTCACATCTTGACTGCCATGGTAGAAGTCTTTTTACCTCCTACTTCTCCTTGTTATGAATAAGAGAAACCCTAAATTATAGTGAAGATCTATCCCTTTGGATTTCTTCTCTTCAGGTTCTTCCACTTCTTCGGTGATATGGGCTTCAATTCTTTATTTCCTTTTCTTTTTTTCCTTATTGAATTTCATAATATCTCTCTTGAAGTCCCCATATTCTTGACAACCATAGCATTGGATCTTAGAAATATCCCTCTTCTTCTTTTTCTGAGGACCAAACCTTCCTTTCCTCTTAGCCATGGAAGCAAATGCTTGCATTTGTTCATTTGATCTAACATCACTTTTTGACTTCAACTTAGTTTCGTTAATCTTACATAATGACCAAAGTTCACTGAATGGGGTGGATTCCTTCTTTCCATAGATGCTTGATACAAAGTTTCCCCATTCATCAAGTAGTGCATTAAGTACCACGGTGGTCATTTCTTTGTCGGACATTATTTCCCCCAATTCTTGTAGTTGGTATCTTATTTCTGACACCCTCATAAGATATGAGGCTATTCCTTCTTCCTTTGATACCTTCATTTCATATAGCTCGATCCTCAAAGATATGAATTCTCCAGCAGTGCTTAAGGAAAACAATTCTACTAACTTCTCGAAGATTTCTTTTGATGTCTCCAACTTTGGTACATAAGGTATGAGGGGATCTTTGGTGGATTCTATAAGGATCCTTTGAGCCCTTATTTCCCCTTTCATATACTTATCTAGAGCTTGAGCTTCTTCCTTTGGAGTTTTATTGATTGAACCTTTAACATGTCCAATGACTTCATTTTCTATGAGGATCAAATCTATCCTCTTTTTCCATGCAAGAAAGTTTGATGACCCAACCAATTTGTTGCTCTCCTTGCAAAATGAAGTCATTTTGATAGATTCAAACATAGATATAAATATACTTACTTGTCAATAGAAAATTATTCTTTGATGATGACATCTTCAACTTGATGCCATTCTTGATGATGGTTATGGTAGAATATTTATTCCTTCAAAAGTGATCCTTGAATCAAAGAGACGGATATCACCTTGATTCCTTGAAGATGATGACATCGCCTCTTCTTTCTTCCTCGGATGATAATGTAGAATATGGTGGATTTCTCAAAGTGCTTCAATTGTAGAGTCTTTCTTTGATTGAGAGGATGTTGAGTCCTTGATGTCTTCTTTTCTTTGTGATGAAGATTGTTCAATTTGTAAGCTTCCAAAAAATGCTTCAATTTGAAGAACCCTTCTTTGAATGAGTTAGGGTTTTGAGGTATTCTTTCATGCTTCTTAAGATGATGAGAGAGTTAGTCCTTCTTGATGATTGATGCTCTTAATGATTCCTAGATGATCTTATTGTGCTTCATCCCTTGGGTATCCTCCTTTAAGTTACCTTTCCTAGATGTAGTCACCTTAGCTCTAATAAAATGTTGAGAATCTAGGGGCAACAAGCTAGGTGATTTCTCTTACTTTGAAAACTACTTGTGATGTATTTTACTTAATTTAAATAGCTTCTTATTTCACTTGATTATGTTTAGTGTTATTTTCATGAAACAACTATAAAATAATAAATAATAATAAGACAAGAGGACACAAGATATAGGCTATAAACGAGGGCCAAAACCTCTACTTTTGAGAGGTAAACCCACAAGAACCCTTATCTTCATATAGAACTTCAATTGATAAATTCCAAGACCTATGACCCTTGACCAAGACCCCTCCAAGACCAAGTAAAACTTCTCACGGATGAACTTCTCTTCCACAAAGTCAAAGATAGTCAAACTAGCCTTCCAACAACCGCTTTCTTCATTTTTGACCTCACTTTCAGACCTGCACTTTTGACTGTGATTTTCAGCCCCTCCTGCAACAACCCTAGTTTGCATCTATGACAAAAATATGGTGAGGATTGTCTCTATTCGTCTTCACTTGGACAACAAATCTCTCTTCAACAACTCAGATTGAATATCAATGCTTATTTTACCCTTCATGTGGCTCCTTGATATACCTGTAACTTGGTCTTGTTGTAGGTGAAAAGATGACCTAATTACAGGCTGCATATGTGAGAGATTTTCCCAAAATAGTCCTCAAGGAATCTGACTTTTCCTTCATTCTATATTCTTCCTTCTTCGCTGGATCTTATAGTGATTACCATGCTTTAGATCAAACTTTTGTTGTGTGCTTGGATGCTCTTCAAAGTGGTCAAATAGCCTCATATATGTAGGATTCTTGTCAAACTTATAGACCGAATTTTCGATTCTCTAGGTCGTTGTGACATTTGGAAAGGCCGACTTGTCTTGGAGCATTATGACAAGGTCTTAGAGGGATTTTGACACTATTTTAGACTCAAATAAATTTACTTTACAATATATAACATGCCCAAATGGGTCTGCCATACATGACAATGACTCAATTGACTTGTAGACTGAATGAAAAGCCCTAAAAGCACTCAATGGGTGCTTGACCTAAAAATAATTTTCTCTTGAGCATGAAACCCATGCCTCAAGGATGACAATAATAATTTTATTTTTCTCATTACATCAAATACATAAAATCATGATTACATATGTCATTAGGAAGACTGAACCTAGTTATATATTTCAACAAATCCCTTGATTCTAACTCGTGGTCATATGAATTGATGTGCTTAGGTACTTAAGTGGTAAGGACTATATAATTTTTGGAATCACACAAATTTTAATATGTTATACATGGTTTCCTTGGGGGTTCCAAATGGTGATAATGATGTTATATAAAAAAAAAAACTTTGGTCCATAGTCCTAATTGATATGAGAATGCTCGGCCATAGGGATGACAATGCATCTACATTACATTTAGAATGATTTGTTTGTTATATCTTACTCTGGGCTTGCAAATATTGCAATGGCTAGTGATTAGTGTGGATAATGGTTTCCACACCCCTCTAATAGTATTTCCACTTCTTTACAACCTACACTAAGGCATACAATTTCTTAGCATGTATAGGGTAGTCGGAAAATCTCCATGAAACATCATGGAACATAGCATACAAGCTTACCTCCTTGCACCAAAATTGCTCTCATAACATACCCACTTACATCAATCTCCACTTTGAAAGGATTTTGCAAGTAGGCAACATAAGAACTAGTGCTTGACATCTTCAAAAGCTTTATATTGGTTCTTTCCCCACCAGAACATCTTATCACTAGCTATTATGGTGTGGAGTGATGCAGCCACCAATGGAACAATTTTATCAACTTTCATAAGCACTAGGATACCCCAAAAATCCTACTTTAATGACATTAGTAGGAATTGGCCACTTCATGATGGCCTCCATATGTGCAAGATATATTTTGAATTCCCATCTACCAATCAAGTGTTCCAAATATACCAATGATTGCTGATCCAAATCACATTTCTTGATGTTTGATAGCAAGTAATGCTTTTTTAGATTTAATAACACCTGCATGGGATGAGAGGTGTGCACCTCTTAGATGGAGCTATAAAACAATATGTCATCCAAATACACTATTACAAATGAATCTAAATAGGAATGCAATGTATAACTAGTCAATTGCACAAATTTAGTTGGTTTATTACATAAACAAAAACCATTCACATAAACCATGTTTTATCTTGAAGGTGGCCTTTCACATGTCTTCTTCATTGACAAATGCTCAGTGGCATCCCAAATAGAGATCCAATCTGGTGAAGTACTTAACATCCTATAATTGATTTAACAAATAAATAATCTTGGGTAGAGGGAATTGATTCTTGAGTATTCTAACATACCCATTTCCATCAATGACTAAATGAGATTACGTGGTACCCAAAATTTTCTTTTTCCTTATGCTAGCTTGACAATTAGCTCTAAAACCACTTTATCACATACCCCTACTAAATTTATCCTAACCACACTTCCATAAACTTGATTTTAACATCTCATACATTTTTTCAAACATTTTGTATGAAATCAAATTAGAAACATTGCTCTAATTCTACTTGTAACTTATCACTAAGATATACCACTCCGTCATGCAACTTTTGATTTTTTTTCTTTCCTTGGAGGTATTTTGTCAAATAGTTTGTACACAAATTGTAATAAAACACCTTTAACACATTTCTTCAAACTCTTTGCATGCAAATAGGCATATATCAACTACAACAACACTATCATAGAACAATACTATCCCATCCATAAAACAACATTTTCATTGGGGCAATTCATCAAACAATTTGTATGCAATGAATCATTAAACCATTTAAGCATTTCTTCAAACACTTTGCATGAAAAATAATATAACAAAATCCTTAGGGCATATCTCCTATTTTATAACAGTCCAAGTTATAAAAATTAAGCTGTATGATCAACAAGATTTCCTCTCGCTATTGTTCAAGCTTCAACCCTTATAACCTCCCAGATAAAAAATTATAGCAAAAATGCTAACATTACTTGTTTGATACATGATTTTAAGAGCATTCAGGAAGGTCAAATTACTATGATCATATCTTTTAAAATATAGTGACCCAAGATTTGAAAGTTGGATCAAATGATTAGTGGGATTTCCCCTCACCATGCTCCAATTTTCAACTTCTGGAACCTCACAAAATAAAATTTATAACACAAATACCAACATGAGTTGTTTGATGCATGATTTTAGGAGCATTCAGGAAGCTCAACTTCCTCTGATCATATCACCCAACATATCGTAATCCGAGATCTGAAACTTGGATCAGATGACCACCAGGATTTCCCCTCACTAGGGTCCAAGTTTTAACTTCTTGAACCTCTCAAAAGAAAAATTATAACATAAATTCCAACATGATCTGTTTAAAGATGCATTTAGGAACCCAACTTCCTCTAATCATATTTCCTAAATTTCCGTAACCGATCCAAATATTTTACTTCATGGATGCATAATTGCATTTAAAAGAGCATGTAACCAAGTAACATAAACACATGAAAAGGAGTAGAAATCAAAAGTAACATGAGATCAAAAGCACAAGACGATTTGATTACAGAGTTCACCCATTGTGGGCTACGTTTTTGGGCCCTGCTGAATGTGGGGAGGCCTCTTTCATTAAATGACAACATAAATCAAATTACAATCAAATCACATAAATGAGCCTTATACCTCCATTTTCTGACATCGACTGAAAATGCAAAACTTAGCTGCAAAAACAGACATCACCATTGGATTCATGGTGGGAAACCGTGTCAAACAACTACAAACTTGGCCCTTTTCTAATATCGTCAAAATTTGGACCCTCGGGAATCTCGAAGTTCCCCCCAAATGTTCCTTCCTAGAGACGACCAAAAAATCCATTGCTCGAATGATAATTTAGAGCACATCACTGTGCTCCTTACGAAATTCTATGAAAATTGACTATAAAGTCAGCATGTAACGAATAAAATATATAAATAATATAAATATAATGTAAAATATAATAATCATAAATACTAGTTAGTTAAGCTAGTACTTAGGTTGAAGAGGCATGTCTAATAGGACATGACTCTTCATGAAGATACGCTTGGTATATAAGCAAGCCTCTCATTCTCATTTGAAAATCATTCATTCTTATTCATTTTATTTAATCTAATATTTATATCCTAAATGGATATCTTGACATTCCAAGTTCTTTGGAGTAATTAATTTACAGAAGGAACTTTGTTCGCTTCATTTGGTATCAGAGCTACATTTGGCTGATCACCAGACCTTTGGCTATCAACCTATCATCAACCTTGTTGCTGTCATAATTGAAGCGTTTCGCCACACATTGGGAGATTCTCCATTTTTAGGTCTTTGGCCATTTGCTACTATTTAAAAAAAATAAAAAAACAATAAAAAATAAAGAAGAAGGGTATATAAAAAAAAGAGGAAAAGAAATAATATATTTTGAACAAAAAAAGAAGAAGAAAAATATATTATATATAATAAATAATATCTTATATATTATAGTATATATATATATATATTATATATAAAGGTTTTACATTATTGATAAAAAGTACATAATAAAGGTAAGCGAGAATCTTTTCAAGTATATTTAAAATTTTTTATGTGGAGAAGCCCGTGGTTTTAGAAACCAATGGTAATTGCCCGTAGTTTTAGAAACCAGTGGTAAGTTTTACATTTTATGTGGAGAACATTAACCGAGGTTTTATAAACAACCCATGGTAATTGCATGGTATTTTAAAAGTAAAAGATATTTTGATAACATTGGAGAAAAAAGGTGTGATCTAAATAATTTTAATCATTCAAATCTAAAGATTGTGACTGTACCAAGAGTCACGTCTCATCCAAATTTTCTGAGAAAAAAATATTATTATAATTATAAAAAGGGATACTATATAAGCCTCATATAGTTACATATAAAAGGAAAAGCGGGTCTCAAAACTTATTAATTTAGATAATATAATTGATAATATATATATATTAAATAATAAATATATAATTTAGAATATATATATAAAAATAATTATTATATAAATTTTTATTAAGAAACAAAAAGAAGAGAAGAAGAGAATATTTGAAAATTATATTATAATTATTATTATATATATATAATATAGCACTAGATTTTTATAAGAAAGAAGTGGAAATATATTTTATAGATTAAAAAAAAAAAGTGAAAAAAATGGAATCTCTAAGAAATGAACAAAAGCAATTCCAAAGAGATGTAAAACAAGAAATCACAATACTTAAGCAACAATACGCTAGACTTGTGGATATGCATTACAAAGAAATAATTGAAAAGGACGAAGAAATTTCTCGTCACAAGGACCACGTCGAAAAATTACTGGCACAAGTGAAGAAGAGTAAAGTCTCAAAGAAAGAACTCAAGAAGCACTTATCAAAACAAGAAGAGGAAACTTTACGTTTAAAGAACCTTAATAAAATTTTATTAGAACAAATGAGAGATCTAAAAGATGAAAACTTAAAATTCAAAACACTAAAAATAAGGTTGATGAATCAAAAACCAAAGAACTTTTACATCTAAGAAATCATAATCAAAGTCTTCTCATTCAAACTAAGAAACTTAAGGAGGATAAGAAAGCATTAAAAGATAAGTTGGAACAAGTCACTCAAGAAGAAGTATCGAAATCTCCAGTCGCAACCGTTCAAGTTGAAAATAAGGGAATGAATACCGATCCCGTGAATATGACAACTCAAGAAGACAAGTCAGTTGAAGAAACGACACATGTAGATATTGCAGGAAACGACACATGTAGATATTGCAGTTCAGACAATGGACATCCCAAGTGAATGTTCCATAACCAATTCAACAACATCTTCGCCAGAAGAAAATCTAAAATTTTTATATCGGCATTCAAATCATGAGAATAGACAAATCAACCAAGCTGTGTATCAGGACCATTCAAACCATAGACAACAAATTAATGTCTTAGAGAATAATGACATACCATCAATTCTCTCTTATGCTGACAAGTCGTTACAAAATTCCAGTGATTAGAATACTATACAGAAGATTAATCTAGGATGGTCTGATTCCTTCTCAGTGCGACAATTTTGTTTGTCACTAAGAAGATCATATCAACTTGTATCGACGAGGATAACTATTTCGAGACATAAAAACTTTCGAAGCCGAAAAAGAGATCAATCCTTTTTCATTGACAAGCTTTGAGGACAAAGCTTTTTGAGGAAGAAGGCAATGTAACGAATAAAATATATAAATAATATAAATATAATGTAAAAAATAATAATCATAAATAATGGTTAGTTAAGCTAGTAATTAGGTTGAAGAGGCATGTCTAATAGGACATGACTCTTCATGAAGAGATGCTTGGTATATAAGCAGGCCTCTCGTTCTCATTTGAAAATCATTCATTCTTATTCATTTCATTTAATATAATATTTATGTCCTAAATGGATATCTTGACATTCCAAGTTTTTTGGAGTAATTAATTTACAGAAGGAACTTTGTTTGCTTCACAAAATCATTTTGTCTCTGTTGAAAATCAGCCTCCAAGTGAATCTTTTAGATTCCTCAAGATTATGCTAAGATTCCTCACCGTTGACTACCTGAAATTCTGCTGCTTAGATGAGGAAACATACCACAACATCACATTCCCTGTGAAATTTTTGTTCTTTTGAGTATAAACTTGGCATGATTGTCATAGTGAAAAATTACCCTCCAAGGAATCTTTTAGATTCTTCATTGTTGTATTGAATATTTTGTGGAACATTCCAGGGAATTCCCCTTGAATATATCCATCTATAAAAAAGTACCCGGCTTGGGCCCAGTTCCTCCTCAGGGTTCCACAGTCGCTCTCCCGCTCAACCCCTCCTTCGCTGCCTTGGGCGAATGAATTTTTGGGGATTAAATAGGTATTTTTTGGCGTTAACAACAAAGCCAACCGTTGGTGGTTTGGCAACTCACACAAGTGGGAGGGCAGAGGTCTCGGGGTCAAACCCGTGGGCCCTCCCCGTTACAATTCATTGGCGGCATATTAACATTTTTGGAAGGAGCATTTGGTTAACCATTGGGCCATTGTTTGATTTGTGTGTTATGGTTAACGAAATCCAGGGCACGATTTTTAAGTGGTGTGTTATGGTGTATTGTGGGGCTTCTGCATTGGGTGGGCCGACCACCAGCTGATGGGGGCTCAAGTTCTGCCAGTCCCAGATTATCGACGATTAATGGTTTGAATTGGCCGTTGGCTGAATATAACATAATGTTTCATATATATTAATACATGTCATTGGGGGGCGACCTACCAACCATTTTTTAGATATATTTTTATATAAAAATAATTAAAATTTCGACAGCCAAAGGGTCACTAGGAAAATTAAAGAGGCGACAAATTCGCACTTTCTGACCATCATTTTCCATGCACCATCCCTTCGCCAAATTGTTGCCTCGTTAGTGGCTGCCACTTGGCCTTGTTTGAGTAGAAATTTGACTGATTATATCTGGAGAATACAAACTCATATTTGAGTGTCGTTTGCACCGTTGGAATCAGGATGATGAGCACTATGATATGTTCCTAGTTTCAATTCAATTTGGTGACTTTTCTTTTTGAGATTTTCTATTTCTATTTCTATTTCTGGAGCCACCTGGATCAGTGACCCAATATCATAAACTAGACCATAGGATTTCCCCTCACCATGGTCCAAGTTTCAACTTTTGGAACCTCTTAGAAGAAAAGCTATAACAGAAAATTGTGCAATTGTAATCACATAACCCTCCATGTTTATGTGCACATATTAACTTGCACATAAAAATCAAGACATCTTTCTTACAACCTCAAGGTATAATTTCAATATAATGCACAAAAGAATCAAGGCATTTTTCCTATCTATGCAATAGTTTCCTACAACCATGAAAAATTATCATAGGTCTGTACATTAATTTCAATAAACAAATAATCATCTTATTCATAGCTCGCAATTAATAACACTTATTGAGATCCAACAATGGATGAAACTGAAGGTGGTACTTCAGTTTTCCACTCAACCTAAGGTGGTAGACTAGTTTTCCACGATCTAAGGGGATTTTTCAAGCAAAATCAGTTGGAAATCATGCTCACAAGTTTGTCTCCTTTCCAAAAAATTCAATTATGTCCTTGAACTTATTTCATTCCACCTAAAATCCAACCACCTCTTATTGTTCAAATGCCTTTTTATCCTTTTTCTTGTGTATCTCTTCACGTTCCTCATTGAATGTTCTTCAATATTTTTCTTGCTAGCTACACATTTGGTTAAGTAGTAGTGCTAGCTAACACCATTCAGGTTATTCTTCCTTTCCTCCCTAAGATTGTGGATTTGTGGTCCCACTCTTTAGGCCATTCAAATCAATTTATAATCATTTATAATCAGAGTACAAATTACATTACAAAAATCAAGGGGAGTATACCAGGGGTGTTACAAACCCCACCCCCTTAAAGGATAACATCGTCCTTAGTGTTCTTATAAAAAAAATACTAATACAAAACTGATATTTATAAAAAGTTCTTGCATACACTTATACAATAAGTAAAATATGGGTATGATACCCTTATTTGCTCAACCATCTCCCAAGTGGCTTCAATGAGTCCAAAGTGCCTCCACTGCACCTTGATTTACTTGATTACTCAATTTTGGAGCGTGATCCACCTCTAATGTCTAGCCATGCCATCAATTGTGTTCAGTCCCCCTTCAAGAATAAATTTCAACTCATTGCTTCCTGGGACACACTCGATGCATCTTTGATCCCGATGAGTATGCACATGATCTTGTGAAACCAATTCACTTCCTAGTTCCAACATCCCCTTCTTTTGTTCATTATTCCCTTGGGAAATCAGGTTCCTCTTCTGTGATATCAGAAACCTTCCAAGTTGATGAATCCCCTTCTCTACTTCCTTAGTCCCTCGATTGATCTATACCTTGGAAAGGATTCCTTTCATAAGAATAATTCTTATAGCCAAGACATCCCTCTACCTTGCTTTAATAACACAACACTTGTGTCATAACACACCTCATGGTGATCAGTGCATATCAGAGGGTTCTAGTGTCACCGTAATGGCCTAGTTTTTGAAGTCTTTGACTCCATTATGACATTGCACACTCTAATGTCATTAAGTGTTGGAACATTAACTATGCCCAATTTGCATAATTCAATTTTTGTATATTGTAAAAAGAAAAGAAAAATATTATTTTGAAAGCATGGGTTTCGTGCTTTATTTTATTTTGTAAATTAGGTCCAGCATGTTCTTCATGCTCTAAGGTTTATTGAGTCAGTATAATCGATGTCATATGTATAAGACCCATATGGGCACATCGTATCAAGAAAGAAACATTAATTTTGATTTTTAAGTGTAATTTATGGACTACCAACACTAAGTCGACCTTGCTAGTGAAGTCAGCCACAAAGAAGCCCATTCAAACCCTCAAGATGACTATATATTAGAGAAGAATTTGACCTATTGTACAATCAATCCAACCAATTTCTAGATGCACTTAAGATAGAAGAAAAGCAAGAGAAAAGGCTAGAAGAAAAGAGAATAATCCAAGAAAGAAAGAAGAAACCCTAAATTTGACCTATGTCAATTCACATGCGAAATTTTCTTGGAATTTGTGCGAATCGTAGGGCCAGAGACTGTAGGCCGATATACAGACCTGAAGTAGTAAGCCGAAATCTTTGCCAATTTGCAGAAATGATATTTTGACTCTCGTTGACATTAAGGAAGACTTTGACTCATTGGTGGAACCATAAAAAAGGGAAGACTTTGACTCTTCAGAAGGGAAAGACTTTGAATATTTGAACGAAGGCTTCTTGACTTTTAAAGCAATAATATTTGAAGGAAGACCTTGAATCTATAAAGAAGAAGACTCTAAATCATTGAAGAAAGATATTGAAGAAAGAACTTTGACTCCTTTGAAGGAAGACATTTTGGAGGGATGACTCTGGTGGAAGTCCTGGTCAAGTTCTGGTTGTCTCATTTTGATTTGGTTCTATAATAGAAGAAGAGTTTGATTAGGTTTTACCCTATAAGAGAGTTTTTCCTTGGCTGAGATCCTACATACGATGTTGTATTGTCCTTGTGATTTTCATGTTCTTTTTGATTTGATAGTTGCTTGATGAAGAGAAGATAAAAAAAGACAACATGGAATTAAAGTTATCACAAGCTATTATCAAAGTAAGAGGATATTTTCTTGCCTTTTGATTTTATAACATGGGATCATAGCTAAGGCGAGGAAAGAGAAAAAGTTGCTTCAAGATCACTTGTCATAAAGCAAGGAAAAGTATAAGAATAAAATCTAAGGAGAGAAGTGTCATCTTGAGAACATCTTAAAAGAAGCATCTTGAAAAATATTTTGTGGACATTGGAAGACATTCACAGGAAATTATTTAAAGAAAAGGAATCTTGGGATATTTATTAAAGCAAGTTCGAAGAAGTATAAAGAACCTTTAAATCAAAAGCAAGCTAGAAGAAAGAGTTATGCAATTATCAAGTAAACCTATGGCATCATCAATGAAGTCAGAGAACAAGATTCAAGGACATTCAAATTTGAGAGCTTAGAAGACAAGAATGGAGCTTATGCTATCTAGGCACAAAGTGTTACAGGCCAGTTTGTCACATATAGTCAATAGGCCTTCAAACATGATCATTCATGTCCTTTGAACACTTTTTCATCCTCCCTACAAAAATCCCTAAGCATGACTCTTTCTAATCCTTGAGTTTATGCCTGAAACTGCTTTATTTAAGTCATTTTTAATACCAACGCACCCTGGCCCTTCATTGGATAACATTGACTACCAGGTTTCCCTACTTTGGTCGATAGGCCTTCAAACATGATCATTCACATCCTTTGAACACTTTATCATCCTTCATAAACAAATCCCTAAGCATGACTCTTTCTAATCCTTGAGTTTCTACTTGAAACTACTTTATTTCAGTCATTTTTAAGACCAAAGCACCCTGGCCCCTCAATGGATAGAATTGACTACCAGGTTTCCCTACTCTGCACTTGCACTGATCACGAGTAGGTTGCTCAGTATTGGGGGTGTGATGATTGAGTTTCATCTCCTGATGACTCTCCATTTTCTCTTATTAATTATTTACACTATTTACAATTGTTCACCCAATCCCTATGATTAGGTGTTAACATTCCCCCCCTAATCTGAAGGGATGTTGGTGAGTCCAATAATCATTCTGAATCTTTCAAACTTTTCTCTTCCAAGTGTTTTGGTGAAGATGTTTGTAATATTCTCATTAGTGGAACAATGGTGAAGATATATTGTTTTGGCCTCAACATGATGTCGAATTAGATGATATTTTGTATTGGTGTGCTTTGTTCGATCATGGAAATTTGGTTTCTTGGCCAACTTTATTATTGAGGTATTGTCAATCATGAGTGGAGTCGAATGTACTTGTTTTACCTACAAATCTTCCAGAATTTTCCTGAGCCACACAATTTCTTTTGTTGCATCAGCTGCTGCCACATATTCTGCCTCTGTTGTGGAATCTGTTGGAACTGATTGTTTGTATGATCTCCAGGAGATAGTTCCTGATCCAAGACTCGTAGCATAACAAGATGTAGATACCCCAGTTTCTTTGTCTCCATTGAAGTCTGAATTAGAGTATCCAATCAAGTTGAACTCGCCCACCTGTGTATACTTGAGTCCAAAGTCTTGAGTTTGCTTCAAGTACTTTAGAACTCTTTTTGCAGTAGACCAATGTCCCTCTCAAGGATTTTTGTATAAACCTGGAGAGGATTACAACAACAAACGAAATGTATGGTCTGGAAGTAGTCAGGTAGTTGAGACTTCCTACAAGCTGTCTATACTTTGTTGGATCCTCAAATTCTTTTCCTTCAATGGATGTGAGTTTTAAGATTTGTTTCATTGGAGTAGTCAGAGGATTGCATTCAGCCATACCAAACCTGTTCAATAGATCTCCAATGTAATTCTTTTGAGAAAGGAATATGGACTTCGGATGTTGAGTTACTTCAATACCAAGATAGTAATGAACATAGCCCAAATTAGTCATTTCAAACCCTGTCCTCAATTCCTTCTTTATGGATGCAATGCAACTTTCATTGTTCCCTGTCATCAAAAGATCATCTACGTATACCACAAGATATACAACTGTGGTGCCAACTTTCTTGAAAAATAAAGTT
Organism: Pinus taeda; assembly: GCA_000404065.3. Classification (NCBI taxonomy): domain Eukaryota; kingdom Viridiplantae; phylum Streptophyta; class Pinopsida; order Pinales; family Pinaceae; genus Pinus; species Pinus taeda. Next base: position 7,136 of record APFE031560350.1, on the reverse strand, counting down.
GCATCATCAAGATCATAATGTTTGAAATTGAGTTTCAGAGGATGCTCAGTTAGTTTTTCATACCAGGCTCGCAGTGCTTGTTTGAGGCCATACAAGGATTTCACAAGTTTTCATACTTTATGTTCATGTCCTTTCATAGCAAATCCTTTAGTCTGGGACATAAAAACATTCTCTTATAGATCTTCATTCAAGAAAGTAGTTTTTACATCCATTTGATGGACTTTCCAACCGTTCTGAGTTGCTAGGGCAAAGAGCGTCCGGATGGTAGCCCATTTTGCTCTAGGCGAAAAATTCTCCTCATAATCGACCCCTTCCTTCTTTGAAAAACCTTTTTCCATAAGCCTGGCTTTGTGCTTGTCAAGTGAGCCATCGGCTTTATACTTACTCTTATAGACCCACTTGCAGCTAATTGGTTTGGTTTTCAATGGAGGATCAACCAGCTTCCAAGTGCCATTCTTTATCAAAGCATCATACTCTGTTTGCATCACTTCTTTCCATTCATCATGAGAAGTGACTTCTTTGAAGGAAGTTGGTTCAAAATATGTAGACAAATTCAATTCACAATCATAAGAAACATCCATATCAACAGGTGAATCAGAGTCATCTACATCACCTCCATTTTGTCAGGTTGAATTTCTAGTTCATGTCTTTCCAACCTCATGAGGATGAACACTTTCAAGTGTCTTTGTTAGCCACTTTGCGAGACCTTTCTAAGATGGTCCAGGCTACTCAGTTGATTGAGTTGGGATTGAATCAAGATTGATTCTCCCAATTCTGTCAATCACATCACTCAAAGTATCATTCATTGTTGGAGTTTCATGTGGGGGAGAGAGTGCTTCAGAAGAAGATTCCACAGGCTGATCTAGTACAGGAATATCCCCTTCAAGATGTGGAATATGATTATCAAATTCTTGAAATGATTTTGCATTTGCGAATCTATCCAAGCGATCAAGTTTTCGCTCAACAACATTGTCAGCTTTGGATGATTCAAGAAAGATTACATCTCTATATACAATAAACTTTTTATTGACTTCATAATAGAGATGATATGCTTTGGAGGTGTTTGCATACCCCAGGAAGATACACTTACGACTCCTTGCAGCAAGTTTGTTTCTATGTACCTTTGGTATCAAGGCATAACATGTGGAACCAAAGACACTGAGATGCTTTACTGAAGGAATGTGCCCATACCACATTTCATAAGGAGTCTTGTTTCTAATAGCATTCGATGGACATCTATTCTTTACATATACAACACATAGAACTGCATCAGCCCAAAACATCAATTTTACATTCTTGAAAAACATCATGGAGCGCACCATATTTAAGATTGTCCTATTCATTCTTTCAGCTATTCCGTTCTATTGGGGATTATAAGGCACAATTGTTTGATGTTTGATCCCATGTTGGCGAAGATAGTTTTCAAATTCATTTGAAGTGTATTCTTTTCCATTATCAGTACGAATAGAGCCAATATGAATTGTGCATCATTTTCAATCCATTTATGAAAGTTCTTGAATGTTTGAAAAACATCAGATTTGTTCTTCAATAAATAAACCCAACACATTCTGGTGTAGTCATCAATAAATGTCATCATATATTTATTTCCATTTGTAGAAGGAACATGCATTGGACCACATAGATTTGAATGAACGAGTTCAAGTTTTGTATGTGCTCTGGAATGTGAATCATGAAAAGACTGTTTGCTATGCTTTCATAGAATGCAAGCATCACATTGCTTAAGTTTCCTAGGAATTGTAGGCAAACCAGTAACACCATTTGTCTTCAACAAGCGAAGGTGACCATAGTTCAAGTGTCCAAATCTAGCATGCCATAATAAACTTGATGGAAATGTACCTTCTTCATAATGAGAATTGTATGAGAAATTTTGTGCACGAGCAGAGGTACCTTGCAGCTTGAGAAGCCTTTCTTCTTCTCTACCCGTTATGACAAGTGAGTGTTCTAATGCTTTTCTCACCTCAACCTTGCCATCAAACATATGAATGGAGTGTCCTTGCTGGCGGATGTGGACCAAGGACAAAAAGTTTCTCCTCAATTGTGGGAGATATAAAACATGATGCAGAAGAAATTCTGGAAGACCATGCAATTTAAGCTTGATTGTGCCAAGCCCTGATGGCTTGAGTTTTGATTTGTCTGCAAAGTATACTGCTCCATCAACATTGTCAGTAATTTCTTTAAAACAATCTCTTCTAAAGGTCATGTGGCAAGTTGCTCCTGAATCAAGCAATCAATCATTTTTCCAAGAAGCAAGTGAAGCATTAAATAAGTCTTCATTTACTCCAATATTACAGTGTGCCACAACATAGTGAGCGGATTCAGGTGCTTTACCTTCCTCTTTGTAATTAGTTTTACTTTTGGGTCGGTTTCTTTCCTACTCAATTCTATCCCAAGGCAACTTGCATGTTGATGCATCATGTGATCCATCTCTTTTGCAACGTATGCAATGCAAATCTAAATTCTCTCTTTGAGAGTGTCTACCCCCCCGCCTCTGAAAAATCTTCTTCCTCTTCCTCTTCCACCACCTCTTCCTCTGGAAGGATCTTGAGCAAGATTCTTCTCTTTATGTGAAAGACACATAGTCTCTTCAAAAGATTGAGGAGTTGTCTTCTTCTAAAAAAATTTCTCTCTTCAGCAATTTTTTTCACAAGGGAGTCAAAGGTAATTTCTTTGAGGTTTCCATTTGCTTGCAATGACTCAAGATAATTTGAGTAAGTGGGATAAATTGCCTTGAAAAAAGCTATCATAGGAATTTCTAGTTCAACATTAGTGACTTTAATATCATGCATAATAGATTTTACTTCGATGCAAGAGCAAGAGGATCATCATTTTGTAATTCAAGGATGAACAATTTAATCATGAGTTGAACAACTTCAAGTGTAGAGTGTGAGTCATAGACTTCCTTTAGTTTTTGTAAGGGCTTTGAAAGCATTTGAAAATGGTGAAATATGGTGACTCACCTCTTCATTTACTGATGTTGCAATCAAGGTATAAGCCTTGCTATTCTTATTTTCCCAAATGGCGAATTCCTTGTCTGAGGTAGGCTGTTCTGGTTCTTTGTCTCCGTCTCCAACATAGACTCGTTTCCACAGCTCATTAAAAATGAGAGTGTGTTTGACTTTCCGTGACCATTCTGGATATTTCTCCTTGCCGGTGAGAACCACTCGCACAATATATATCAATGGATGCATTTAAAAAAAAAATTGTGCACTGTAAAAAAAATACTTCCGCTGCCTATATATAAAATATTGTCACTTCTGGTTTTAAAGAAAAAAAACTGCACTATAATAGTAATATTCTAAAAAAAAATAAAAAAATGCAATCCTGGTCAAGAATGCAGTTCTGGTAAAAAATGTAGTATGGAGGGAGCAATGTACTTGAGGGAGGAGCTTACTAGAGGGAGTAGCGATAGCATGGGAGGAAGAGCAACAAAAACTACTTCTATCAAGTTTTATATCAATATTTGATTAGGTTCTAATAACATATGCGAAATATAATGGCGAGCATGCCAGTGATTACTGCTGAGACAATTGCATTGACTGAGAAAAAGATGGATATGAGTAGATGAAGCAGCAAAGGTGTCCAAAAAAACCCAGTGAAAAGACAAGGAAGGATGGAATGAGCAACATACATGGAGAATCTATTGGAATTTAACATTAGAAATTTGCTGTGTAGGCTAGAGATAGCAGCGTATACACTAAGTCACATTCAAAATGCTGCAAGAATGCTTCTATGGGCCAGATAGCACACCATGACTGCTAGAGGCTATAGGTTTTAACCCTGTACAGAAATTACCTGCATATGAATTCTAAAATATAGAACAATAAACAATGCGAGAGCATAACACATAAAACACATATACACAGAGATTTTCCCATTGGATCCCAAAACCGGGACGACCAGCTTGATTTTTCATTATGTTCATTTCAATGTTACAATACATATTTATACATGCCGAAGCATCCAATACCATGGACCAAAAACCATCGCGTCCAATACCATGGACTGAAAACCATCGCGTCCAAAAGACATGTGCGAAAATCATGCACTAAACCATAGGTGGGTCCACCCAACCTAACATAGGGTCCAAAACCAAAATTTTCTGGGGCGCTGCCCTGGACCCCATAAATTGGGGTTATGGGTGCCCTTCAAACCCCCTGTTAACTACGTGGAAAGATATAACACAACCCAACAGAGGCCTCATAAAACAATGTGCTTCGAAGTATGGGAGCTGCAAGGGGAGGTACACCAAGATTTACACCAAGCGTTAAACCAGTTATCACGCAGAGGGTAGAGAATTGAAGAATATGGTAGACTGCACGAAAAATTTATGAAAAATGGCAGAAGGGAGTTACAATGGCAGACCGTAATGCTAAAAATGGAGTTGGCTCTTATACCATGTCAGGCCAAGAGGTAACTCCTCAAATGAGATTATGTATATTCATTTAGGCTGTTCATAGTTATATACATGAGGGAGTGACTGTTGAGTTTCATCTCCTGATGACTCTCCATTTTCTCTTATTATTTATTTACACTATTTACAATTGTTCACCCAATCCCTATGATTAGGTGTCAACAAATTCTAGAAATTCGGGAAAACAACAAATATTCTCGAAGCTTCCTCTTCTAGAAGCTTCCAAGATCTGTTTTAACTATTTACCTTAGATAAAAGTTTCAAATCCTATCCTATCCTACCTTGGAGTTTTCATCCCTTATCTCTTGAGCTCATCCTACCATAAAGAGTGGATCTCAAGCCCAGATTGGTTAGAGGATAATAATTCATGAACTACCTCCCTGATCTATATATTTACAACCATCCATAGGTAAGTGGTTGGATTTTGGAGAGTGATTCTACCCTTATGTTGTTGATGTGAGAGATATCATTCCATGCATTAGGGTGATCATAGGTTCACTTGTGGCAAGGAGATGCACTTGTGACAAGGAAAGGACAAGTCAACTTGGAGGAGCTATTTTACAAGATCAACACCTATTTTTGGTTGTAACTCACTCCATTTCTATTAATGCAAAGAGTTTTCATTTTTCCTATATATGATGTTATTGTTTCATGTATTTAAATACCATGTTGATTTATTGAATAAATTAATTATATGATGTTACATATATCTGTCAGGCCAGGGTAACTCCAGAATGAGCGAGAGAAACTGATATCTTATTCATTTAGCTAATACATATTTATATACACAAACATGACGGATCAATTCATCTTCTTGATGACTGTCCAGTTCACCCATCTGTTTCAGATTAGGTGTCAACATTCCCCCCCTTAATCTGAAGGGATGTTGGTGAGTCCAAGCATCGTTATGAATCTTTCAAGCTTTTCTCTTCCAAGCGCTTTGGTGAAGATGTCTGCAACTTGCTCATTTGTGGAACAATGGTGGAGATGGATTGTTTTGGCCTCAATTGGATCAGATGATATTTAGTATTGATGTGCTTTGTTCGATCATGGAACTTTGGGTTCTTGGCCAACTTTATTTCAGAGGTCTTGTCAATCATGAGTGGAGTTGATTGTACTTGTTTTACCTACAAATCTTCAAGAATTTTCCAGAGCCACACAATTTCTTTTGTTGCTTCAACTGTTGCCACATATTCTGCTTCTGTTGTGGAATATGCTAGAACTGATTGTTTGCGTGATCTCCAGGAGACAACTCCTAATCCAAGACTCATAGCATATCCTGAAGTAGATACCCCATTTTCTTTGTCTCTATCGAAGTCTGAATCACAGTATCCGATCAAATTGAAGTCATCCACCTGTGTGTACTTGATTCCAAAGTCTTGAGTTCCCTTCAAGTACTTTAGAACTCTTTTTGCAGCAGACCAATGTCCCTCACAAGGCTTTTGCATAAACCTGGAGAGGATTCCAACACCAAATGAAATGTTTGGTCTAGTAGTAGTGAGATAGATGAGACTTCCTATAAGCTGTCTGTACTTTGTTGCATCCTCAAATTCCTTTCCTTCAATAGATGTGAGCTTTAAGTTTTGTTTCATTGGAGTAGAAAGAGGATTGCACTCTGTCATGCCAAATCTGTTTAACAAATCTCCAATGTATTTCTTTTGAGAAAGAAATATGGATTTTGGATGTTGGGTTACTTCAATGCCAAGATAGTAATGAACATAGCCCAAATCAGTCATTTCAAAACTTTTTCCTAATTCTTTTTTTATGGATGCAATATAACTTTCATTGTTCCCTGTCATTAAAAGATCATCTACATATACCACAAGATATACAACTGTTTTTCCAACTTTCTTGACAAATAAAGTTGCATCATCAAGATCAAAATGACTGAAATTGAGTTTAAGAAGATGCTCAGTTAGTTTTTCATACCATGCTCGCGGTGCTTGTTTGAGGCCATACAAGGACTTCACAAGTTTGCATACTTTATGTTCATGTACTTTCACAGCAAATCCTTCAGGCTCGGACATAAAAACATTCTCTTTTAGATCTCCATTCAAGAAGGTAGTTTTTACATCCATTTGATGGACTTTCCAACCGTTCTGAGCTGCTAGTGCAAATAGTGTCCAGATGGTGGCCCATTTTGCTATGGGGGGGAAAGTTTCCTCATAATCGACCCCTTCCTTCTGTGCAAAACCTTTTGCCACAAGCCTAGCTTTGTGCTTGTCAAGTGAGCCATCAGCTTTGTACTTGTTCTTGTAGACCCACTTGCAGCCAATTGGTTTGGTTCCAAATGGAGGATCAACCAACTTCCAAGTGCCGTTCTTTATGAGGGCATCATACTCCTTTTGCATTGCTTCTTTCCATGCATCATGAGAAGCAGCTTCTTTAAAGGAAGTTGGCTCAAAATCTGTAGACAAGTTCAATTCACAATCATAAGAAACATCCATATCAACAGGTGAATTAGAGTCATCTACATCACCTCCATTTTGTCGATTTGAATTTCTGGTTCCTGGTTTTCCAATTTCATCAGGATGAACACTTTCAAGTGTCTTTGTCAGCCACTTTGGGGGACCTTTCTGAGATGGTCCAGGCTGCTCTGTTGATTTAGTTGGGAGTGAATCAAGATTGAGTCTCCCAATTCTATCAATTACATCACTTAAAGCATCATCCGTTGTTGGAGTTTTAGTCGGGGGAGAGTATTCTT
>APFE031560348.1:396-15764 GCA_000404065.3 Pinus taeda | reverse complement strand
TCATGTGGAAAGAAGCTCCACTGTCAAGAAACCAACCACTTCCCATCATGGATGAAACCATGCATGCCAAGAGTGTGAAATCCAACTCAAACTGTGAAGCAAGTGCCTCACCTTTAGATCCTTCCCTGGATCCCTTCTTGGACTTCTTCTTTGGGCAATTAGTAGCATAATGGCCCAAATCATGACAACGAAAGCATATCACCTTCGACTTGTCAACCTTCTTCCCATCATTGGAAGAACTGGATTCGGAAAGAGAAACCTTCCCCTTCCCCTTCTTCGCCTTACTCGCTAAAGCACAGTTCTCCTCATCATGCATAGATGAAGAACTGTCTCTGGTGCGCCGTCTAATCTTTTCTTGCACAAGATCCGACCAAAGTCTCTCCCATCCTGGCAATTTCTCCCTTCCATTCACCGAGTCTTGGTAGCTATGCCAACTCTTAGGAAAACCAAGGAGAGCTAGACTCACCATATCCTCATCCTCAACAGTTACCCCCACACTTCCCAGCTCATCCCGACATTGGGTGAACTTCGTGAGATACTGGGGCATACTGTCTCCATTCTCATACTTAATGTTTCTGAGTTTTATCCTTGAGCGCCATTCCACCAGCTCAAAACTCAACCGCTTCCGATCTAAAATTCGTGAGAACACAATATTTCTTGTACAAAGATCGATTGTATGGGCATTCACCGGATATCTCACCTTCCAAAAGAAGGATGAATCCAGAGGCTACCTGGCCCGATCACAGACTCTGCCTGAAGAAATAAAATGTAAACACTTTTTGAATAATAGATCTGATGATCAATATAACACTGATATCATGTAGAACTTCTTCTACAAATCAGCTAGCTCCGATACCATGTAGAAATTTTGAATAATATGACACATATTCACAGATATTATCCCGATTATACACTATATGGAATACATGCATAATACATAACCTCCTCTGTGTTGATCATCAATTTACAGAAGCAGAAACAATAACATGCTCACATAGAAGCATTAATCACACATATCAACACAGTATTTCACTGGGGAAAGCATCTCGCTAAAAACCCCGAACTATCTGTATATTATAATGATTGAGAACATGTAACAATACATAGTACAATACTCCTCACAATTACTCAGTACTATCTCCACATGCTACACACAATACAGCTCAGATCTGATCTCCAAATCTCCCCCCTACTTGCCTGCCTCCACTGCGCAATCCTGCTAGAGAATGAATGAATCCAAAGTCGTTCCAAGTTCTATTTACCTTTGAAAATCACTCACACTGGAAATCACGTGAGCACAGGCTATATCACTGGGCATCTACTGCGCAATTCTCATGGGCATACTCAATCCATTGCATGTGCAAATCTCATGCACAACTGATAGTCACAACTCACCCTTTCACTTACCTCTAACACCTGTCTGCACTTAACTGTCCATGCATTGAGTTAACTAATGTATTCTTCAGTTGCATTATGAGTTAATAATTAGTGAATTAATTAATAACTAATTCACACAGCTCATCACTTAGTCTATCAGCTTGTTAGACTAAATACAACTAGTTCAACTAAGTCAAACTAAACACAACTCCGTTAACTACTCATCTAACTCCACATAACTCAACCACTTGAGTTCTAACTGAAGTCCTTCATGCAATAGCTCAGTCAACCCATAGGTAACCACGTGATTCCTTCAGGCAGTTGCATGTGCCACATTTGTAGCTCCAACTGAAGTGCTCCAAGAGAATAAGATAAAGTTTAGAGTCCAAATATTACTAAGGGCTAATAATATTTGACTGTTTCTATTTTTACCTGACAGTCTAAAAATAGAATCCGATCACACCGCTGTGATCCAAAAAATAGAAATCCATCTATTTTTCCCAACATGACCAATCATCCATAAACAACATCCTACAACTCATAGACCATGATCCATATGTCTAAAAATAGACTTTGCGCCAAAACTTGCCTACAGGACCACTTAGTGAAGGCGACTCCTTTCCACTAAGCTCCATCATCTTGTTGCATTCTCAACAAGCATTTCATGTTGCACACTTTTCAACAAGCCACACACCTCATGATCATTTTTTTTCGGTATGAACCAATCCATTATGGCCTTTACCTTTTTTAAGTCAACTGAAATTCCTTTTCCTGAAATGATGTGCCTGAGGAATTTTCTTCTGAAAGAAAGAACATTTAAACAACTTTCCATATAACTGTTTTTCCCTTAAGCATGTCAACACAAACCTTAGGTGCTCTTCATGCTCCTTTTCATTCTTGAAATACACAAGAATGTTGTGCATAAAGACTTGCATAAATTGGTCCAAATACTTTTGGAACGCACCATGAGAATCATGAACATTGTTGGTGCATTAGTCAAACCAAATGGCACCACTATGAACTCAAGGTGCCCAAATTGGGTATAAAAGGCAATTTTTTTTTAGGATGACACCTTCTTTGATCCTCAATTGGTGTCATCTGGATCGTAGATTAATTTTCGAGAAAATTGTTGCTCCCTTCATTTGGTAGAAGAGATCATCTATTTTGGGTATCAGGTACCTATTCTTTAAAGTGGTTTGACTCAAGTCCCTATATTCCATGCACAATCATGAAGAACCGTTCTTCTTCTTGATAAAAATCACTAGCACACCTTAAGGTGAAATAATAGGTCTAATAAATCCTAAATCTAATAGCTCTTTTAACTACATCTACAACTCCCAAAGTTTTGGAGCCGTCATCTTGTAGGGTATCTTGGATATTGGCTTTGCACTAGGTTTTATGTCGACTGTGAAATTTATCTCCATGGGGTTTCCTTGGGAAAAAGATCTTCAAATTCCAACAAAACTACTCATTAGTCTTTTATCTTATTGTTCTACTTTTCTTATCTATTATATATATATAATATATATATATATATATATATATCTTTTATTTGGTATTTCCTTTGTTAGAACACTTTAACTTGTGTTGGCATCTTATCTATATTTCTTTTTATATATATTATATATATAACTTTTGATATTTTACTCTTGCTTCTTTTCTCACTTTTACTATGTTCTCTGTTTTGTTTTTTTATTATTTTTTTATTAATTTACTTCTCTACTATTTTTATTTTACTTTCTCATTCTACGTTCTTTACTCTTTTGTATTTGATTCATTCACTCTTTACATGTTCTTTCACACTGTTGTTGAGCATTAATCATTTATATGCAGTTGTTATCTATCTACTCATTTTTACAATTATATTCTCATTCTATCCCACATTATTTACTTATTCCTTCTTTTTATCATTTTATTAACATATTTGTATTTACTTATAATTTATCCAATTGTTTGTTATTTCCTTATCCTCCTTCATTAAGTCTCTTACTATTTTTAATTTATTTTATTATTTGTTAAGACATCCTATAATTCCTTCTTACTAACTCATTAATTACACTGCGTTCTCATTTTGTAATTGAGCTTGCTTTTATATAACCATTTCTTTTCATTTATTTTATTTTATTAATATTTGTGCAAATAGCTATATTTTTTATATATTTACTTTATTACTTGTTTTTATATAATTGTGATTTTTTTTATTTTTTTTATTTATTTATTTTTTTTTTTTTTTATCACTTTCTTTAGGTTCATTATATGTTTTTTTTTTTTTTCCAAAGGAAAAATCGTAATTTTATTAATGAAAACAAAATTACATGTTGCAAATGCTTGAAAGCATTCCATCATCTAGTCAGAGACTGATGATCATAAGTTCATACAAAATAATCAACGTGAAGAAAAAATGTTAAACTTTCCTCCATTTCTTTTTTTCAACCTTTCGGCATTCTCCTTAAGATGGCATGGAGGATACTATGGTGAGCTGATTTCCTTCTTCTATTCTTGAACTTCCCTTGTCTAAATCAGAATTTTCAGATGTATGAGGACGTTTGAATCTGCTAGTATCTTTTTTTTTTTTTTATCAGGTATCCTTTCTAGTTGTGTAGTGACTTGTAGATCAGATTGTTCTTGTATTGTTTCCTCCTTTCCTTCTGTTTCTTGAGTATTTTGAGTGGGAATGGGAGCCTTTTTCTCATCCTCTTCCTCATCAGACTCATTTGGGGGAAATTTCCATCCTTTGGGTAACTTTCCCAACTTTTTCTTTCTTCATGATTCTTTCTTGGCATCAGGGCACATGTTTTGTAGATATCCTGTTTGATGGCATGTTCTGCATGTAAAGGCCGTGGTCTCAAAATCTAGGAACTGAGTCCATTTCTGCTTGTTTTTTATCAATTGTATATTATCTGGCAGGCCTTTACTGAGGTCCACTTCTATACATATTTGAGCAAAAGGATAGATTCGTTCCTCCACTCTTTATGTGTCTGTATTTATGTATCGTCCTAAAATATTCCCAATGCCTTCTAGCACTTGTTCATGCCAAAAGTGAAGGAGAAGGTTATGAAGCCTAACCCACACCATAATTTTTTATACAATCATGGTGTTTGCATCAAATTTTGGGAACCATGGGGTAATGAAAAGTCTTGTTGATCCCCAGAACCATGGGCCTTCCTGAAGTATAATTTGTTGATCCTCCGATGATGCAAACTTTACTATCAATAATCCTTTGGAGCAAAGATGAATTTCATACTTTGTTGTCTAATTTGTGAAAATCCAATGGAAAAGGTCCATTAGTTTTGGCCAAAAGTTGTTAAATTTGTAGATGAGGGCTTGGGTTCCATATGTTGTGCAGATATCATTTGTTTCTGGAATTTCTATAACCAGTTATGGGACACAATTCACTTGTTCTACTATGTAGGGGCTGGGAGTGTTGAGTGCTTCTTCTATCTTTGTTGTAGTTGTTGGTTCCCCTTGTAGAACGTTTTTGTAGGGGGGACCACCCTTGATATGTTCTTGGTTTGGTTCTATACCTTTGGGTAAACTAGATCCAGCGATCCCACTTGTTGTCTCTAACTTACTTGATCTTGATGCATCGCCCCTCAGACACAGATTAAGGATGATGGTGACCACTAAATGAATGTTGTAATCTTGAAGACTCCAATTGTTCTATAGAGATCTTCCTTCATAGCTCAAGTTTTGTAGATGCGATGGGTAGCCCAGCTTGATCATGGTGTTCTGCTTCATTTGGGAAACCTTATCAGATGTTTGTACCCAAATTATTGTTGATTTACCAACAAGGGGTTTTATGAAATTTTTTACATTGTTATGTTCTTCCAATCCTTCCTGATCCAGGGGAGCATAATATGGCGTCTCTGAAGCCTGCAATAAAGTTTGTTTTGTGGGCCTAACAAAAGAGGGTCAAGTCATAGAGAGGGGATCTATTAGCCATAGATTTGATTCCTTTCTAAGTTGCTTGGAGGAGGAATGCTTTAGATCTAATCCAACTGTCCTTAATAAGGGAAGATCTATCACAGATAGTATTTGCTTTATGCAACCTATCTTATTTTCCAGTGGTGCTTGGGTGAAATGACAAATGACTACGTGAGAGAGATAAGCCCTAATTGGATGAGATTTCTGGCTAATGTGGTAGTGGGTGCAAAAATTAAAAACGATGTAATACGAAGGGGAGATCCCAGAGTGAATTGACGTGGCTTTGCGTGTGTATATCTAACCCAGAAAAATAGATTGATTAGAAAATAAAAATTCCCCTCTTTTGCAGACTGTAAAGAAAGCACCTTCACTGACAGTGAAGTTTGTAGGTCTGATGTCCATAAGAATCTGGGGGGAGATCCTGTTATCACTCCATAATTTCTCTAGAGTTGTTGGGAAATAAATAAGAGAGGTAACCACAAACCTACTTTGGGGATTAGGATCTAGCCTTCCTAATGCTCAGAGAGGGCTCGCTCTTTATGATTTAACTTTGTTTAGTTAATTGATTTTAGGCTAGTTATGATTGTACTTGGGTTTTGATTTTGATTTGGTGGTGGGATCACTTACTTAAATGGATAGAGGGATGTGTTTTACCATTGGGATATGGGGGGTCAAATGTCAAGCAAGCAGGACTGGATCAAGTTATAAAAATAGTGTCTACAAGGCAAGGTAGTTGAGTAATTTTAGATCTTAGGGTTGGGTGAAGTGGTTTTCAATCGGATCCAAGGAGAAATTAAGGGTTCCTTAAACCAGATTATGAAGGAAGTGAAAGAGGTCAACCGGGATGGGAGAAAAATTAAGGATTCTCACATCTGGATATTAGAAGAAAACATTAAAATTATTAAATATTCAAGACAGAGCGTACTTAAACAAATTCTGAAATAAATTTCCAGTTAATTCATTCAATTTAGATAACATGCAATTTTGTGAAGCACATAAGAAGATAACAATTTGACAAGGAAAATACTTCACTGAGGTAGCTCAACACATGAATCCTGGAATGCAATCTCTTTAGTACTCATTCCAGTCTGCTGACTTGAAAAAAATGATACAATGAACCCTTAGGTTTCAGATCAATACAACTCTACAAATGTATAGTAATCCACCCTCTATACTTCGAATTATGAAGTATTTATACAAAAATAGTTTACAAAATATCCCAAACTGTCTTGGGAATTAATTTAGGAAAAAGGAATATCTTCATGGAAGAAGATAGAGACAGATGTTTAACCGCTGTATGTTGTCCCTGTTTATTTGGTTGCGATGTCTTTATGCTTTGATATTTTCCTGTTTATTCTCTACCTTGTTGTTGGTCTTCACGCTGACTGTTATTTTTCTTTTCTTTTTAACTGATACTCTTTACCTTGATACTCTTTCATCTGGCTAGCTTGTTACTTTTCTTTTACTGTGCTTTTCACTTTTACTGTGCATTTTTACAGTAAGTCATTGAACTTCTCCCAAATATCTGCATCTGGTAATTTGATATTTACCATTTTCCTGTAAATTTCGTTTGCTTCTGTGGACTTAGCAAAGGCGGCCCTATTCACAAAAAGGTGTTTTACCTCATGATGGAGGTAAAATAGGCTCTCAAATGTCTAATATAGAACCTTTCCAGTAGGCATCCCCTTCATAGAAGAATTATTTTGCTGATCCCTTTTTACTTCTCTGATTCTTCTGTTGTAGTCTTTCTGTGGCATCAATTTGTCATTTATTACCAAGGGATTTGGCAGACCTTTTTGCCTCAAAACATCAAAATTTACCATGAACCTGTCTATAGCCAGCTGCATGGTTTGGCATTTGTCCTCAAGATTCATCATTAAATTCCTCTTGGTGAGCACATTTTTTACTGCTAGTATTGTTCCAGCCCTGTCAGCTATGCCCATCTCTTGCAATTCATATTTATTTTTAGAGTTAAGGAAGTGGATTATTCTAGTGGCTTCTTCTGGCATGTCTCCAAGTTTAGCCTTAACTCTTTGTATTACTTCTGTAGCTTCTTTGATTAAGTCATTTTGTTCAAATATGACTTGTATAGATGGCCAAATATCATCGACAGAGTATGATATTGGCCCATAACTGTTCTTTAGATTGGCCAAGTGGCTCCTTCAATGTTAGTTCTTTCTCTAAGTTCTTTATCGTCTCATTCATCCTGGTTGACTTCTAAACTTCATCTTTGTGCATAATCTGAGCTATTTTCTTCTCATCCTCTAGACTCCTTAACTATTCACTGAGTCTGTTTATCTCAGAGGTTTGAATGGACATGTCCTCCATTGCTTTGATCAATTTGCTAGCCTCATCACCTGGTTGAGTTGCTACTGTTGTTGAACCTGTTGTTGATGTAGATGTTGTTGCAGCTGGAAGTGTTGTAGCCAGTGGAGTTGTAGGAGCCAATGAAGTTGCTATGGTGGATGGTACTGCTGTAGTGACTGTTGGAATGGCAGTGATAGTGGTAGTCTCAAGGCTGGCCTGTTTTAGCTGTATTAAGCTGTCCAACTCCTTCTCCATTTCTTTCAATTGGTCATTAAGTTGTAGAACAAGGTCCAACATTTCCTCCTGCTGAGTTTGGCTCTCAAGGACCTCCTTGGTCTGTGGATGTTCTGAATGAGGTAGCTTCAATTGTTTTTTGAGAGCAACAATATCCTCATTTTTCTTCTTTATCAATTTGTCAGTAGCCTTCACATCATTGGGATCATGTCCGAGCTCAATCACCAAGTCTTCTAGTGACTTGATTATGTTGTCCTTGGCTTGTGAGGAGGCCTTTTCCAGCTTGTACTGTGCAGTGATATTATCCAATGAACTTTGACTTTTATGCACAGTCATAGCTTTTCTTGTCATGGTGGAATAGATCATCTCACCTGCCTATTTGTGAAACTCAATTTGGTCAATAGGGTGAACATCCCTTGCTAAAACTTCAAAGTTTGTTTTCTTATAGTCTGCTGATGATCTTGGCTACTCGACTGTAGGTTGCTTGAATGCCATTTTCATCTTCCCAAGCTTAAAGTCAAAGGCTGACATTAACCTATTTTGATTGGCAATTGTTTGCTTGAAGTATTGGGCATAAGTTTCAGCCTTCAATGTCTCATTCCTCAACTTAATTTCCTTGTACCTCTCTTTAATATCTTTCTCTTTATCCACAGGCCTGGTGGATGAAGAGACTTCATTGCTGAGCTGTATCTCAATAAGTTGTGCGTTTGATGTAGAAGGCTGTTGTGTTTCTTTTGAAGTTGCTGGGCCTTTGCTCCTTCCCATCTTTGTGTCAGTGTCAGTGATTTCCACTATTCCAATGGTGTATTCTTGCTTAATTACAGGATTAAGCTTGGGCCTCTTCTTGTAATTGATCTCAAATTGTTCATCTGTGGTTTCCATGGCTGAACTATAACCTTCTTCCTTGGTTCTCTTTGCATTTATGTCTTCATTGGCTGGACTCTGCAAAATAGTAGAAATATTCATCTGTTCTCCTAGGGTTGGAACCTGTGGAAAGGAACTAGTATCAATCTTCTTTTCCACATCTATTAATGTATTCTCCACATCTGCTATAGTACTGTCCATATATATCAAAGTGTTTTCCAACCGTTCTGGCTGGTTGGAAAATCTCTCAATGTTTGGCCTGGGATAATGTATGAAAGGACCCAATTTCACTTTGAGTCTTAGTTTATTTACGAGTCCATGAGGGTCATATTGCCACATAAAACTATTCTTGAAATTCATCTACTATAGAATCTTATTAGCCTCTGGT
Organism: Pinus taeda; assembly: GCA_000404065.3. Taxonomy (NCBI): domain Eukaryota; kingdom Viridiplantae; phylum Streptophyta; class Pinopsida; order Pinales; family Pinaceae; genus Pinus; species Pinus taeda. The sequence goes on along the minus strand of APFE031560348.1, from coordinate 6,670 downwards.
CCAACTTCCCTATTATTACAAATAAAAGGGCCCAATTGGATTTTCACTTTGAACTGGGTCTTCTTCCTAGCTGATAGGAAATTGACTTCATCAGAGTTTATAATCTACCTAAACTATTCTAATGTAAATATCCTCATGGGGAGGTATTTGGGCAGTTTGTTAGGATCTAGTTGGCATCCATATATCCTTATCTTTGTGTGGTCCTGGTATAAATACTAGTCTCCCACTTTACTGTTCTTTTCCAACTGTAAAACCCTTTTAATTTCCTGATTGATCCTGGGCTGATTGCTACTGCTTAGCATGTTTATAACACGGTGCACAAATGAATCAATGAAGTATTTATAAGAAAAAATAGTGGAGTATTTTTGGATCACTGGTGTCCAATAGATGACTGATCTTGGATTGTCTTTGGTGTCTAACTTCTAAATGTTGATTGGAAATTTGTTTGACTGGTAATATAGGAACATGTGAAACAAAACTGAAGAGTATTTGAAGACACTCTCATTTAGTAGTCTGATAAACTGCTCATGGATTTTGTCTACCATAAACTAAGGATAGTTGTAAATGGTAGCAAGAGGCTTGCTTGGGCAAAAGATAGAAAGTAAATAAAGGACAATCTCATCCACATGTTCATCTGTGGTGTATCCTAGAATGCAAGAAATCATGGTTATAATTTGTTTGCCTCTCTAAAAAAAAATGGTGGCAACATATGGAGGACTTTTTGTTGGAGTATGAGACTCCTCTATGGTGAAGGTTTGAAAAATCTGAGCCTTCTTGGGAAAGTCTAGGTTTATGTAGAGTTCCAGTAAACCTTCAATGGAAAGTGGGGTCTAATCTGGGCTTGGCTGGATTTACAACATTTGATTAATGGATTTTGTAGTGATGGTGAATAAAACTTGCTGGTCAGGGGTGACTATGGCTCTTTGACTGGGAATGTAGTAAGCTTGGCAGAAGTGGATGATTTCTGGGAATGGGTGTACTTATGGGAACAAGTACTTGGGCAAATTGGACTCCCATAGGTGAATGTCATCATTTTGATTCAGAAACTTGTCTTTACTCCAGCAATGGAGTTTTAATAGGTAGGCAGGGGAAGTGGTGTCTTTAATTTGAAAGTTTCTACCGGCTAATGCAAGGTGGCCAATATCCAGGTGAGGGGTTTACAAAGGTCTTACATCCAGAAGAGGATTGGGAAGCCATAATTTAGTTTGTTCAACTAAATTACTCTTTTTTGTGGCTTCGGGGGCAAGGTTCAGAAGTTATGGATAGCGGGGAGGGTAATTTCAATCTGTAAAAGAGGGTTTGAATGCACAACATGTTTCTCTTCAATTCAAGAAGGTTTTTTAGTTAATTTAATTAATTAACCATTTAATAATTACTGTGAATTTTTCAAATTCACAGGGCCATTCTTGTTTTTCCAAGAATACCTAGAAATTGGCGATTTGGTGCACAAATGGGGTTTTGTGGTAGCTGTAGAGGGTACTGAGGCTTCAATTGTCAATTGGATGCTTCGATTGGGTATCTGTAGCGTCTTCAGGTGGAAAAAGGTGGCTGAATTGATCGCTCAGAGGTTTAGGTTGTTACAATTGGCTAAGCAACAGTTTACAGAAAAAATGAGCGAAAAGAATAAAATGGGGCATTTTCGGCCTTTTAACTGATAACGGTTACATTTTGGCGTGAAATTTGGACAATGAACAGTGGGTAGTTTTGCCTTTAGGTGGGGAGGTGGTTTCATGTGACATCGCACCGCTTTTGGATGATGGGTGTTATTTTTCACAAGCACACGATATAACTTGGTGCCGCCATGTAGCATAACAGTGCTCGGCCAAAACCATGAATCTTGCATGCTCTCGGGTTGTTAGCTATCAGACAATGAATCTGCGCGATATGGCTGTGCGCCGTTGGATCTGGGGGTGGGAGATCAGAGGGATATCGCACAGTTTAGTTGCACGGACGGAGTCGGGAAAGTGGTTGGTGAGGCCTGAGGTTTAATTAGAAAGAATTGTAATTAATTAATAAATAATGTCGGGATTTAATATAAGCAGCGGGCTAATAAAGGTGGGACCATGTGTTATATGGTAGGGTTTTTTAGCTGCACCAAGGGTTGTGGATTAAAAAAGGGTATAGGGAAAATATAAAGTGGGGGATGTTAATTACATAATGTGGGGGAAATGTAAATAAAAATTTAGGATGTAGGGTTTTTAAAGGGAAAAGGGAAATTAATAAGGGGGGAAAGTGATATTTGTAATGGGGAATGGGTTTCACACTAAGGAAAGGGGTTTTGGGAAGGGGGAATGATTTTTGAAGGGTAATAGCTAGGGAAATGTGTGAAACCAAGGGGTAAAGGTCAAAATGAGGGGAAATGGTATTTATAAGTAATGAAGGGATAATGAAGGAAATTAGAAAATAAGTATGTGGGGGTGTAGTGAAATGAGGGGAAATTAATAAACAAACATTGGTGAATATCCTTTCTTTTTCTCAACTCCTCCTGCACATGAAACATAAGATTAAACATGATAAATGTGCTTTTGACTTAGCAACTTTGTGCACTTTGCAAAACTTCTTTTGCCTACCCTTTATTTATCCTAACATTTTTTCTTCATTTTAATGGGTGCATTTGAGCTTCCTGACCCTTTATTTCCTTTTCTTTTGATAAGAAAACTATCTAATTCTAAACTTATAACTTCCAATGGCTTAGATTAAACTGACGAGCTCATTATTATTCTCTACCTAACTACTGATCTGCCAAGATTAAACAGTTTGGCTAGATCTTTATTCTCTATCTATCAACATGAAATTTAAAGCATGAATGGGTCAAGATTAAACTATTTGACCATCATGGATTGTGGCATTTTTGACAAGTTTCACACAATTTTATTTTGCAAAGTAAATAAAAAGGTAGTGGCATTTGAATTTTCACACTTTCGTGATCTATTTTTATCTCTTTTGGGGTTCATATTTTTCACTTTTTTGATCTTTTTTCTTTCTTTTTGTCCTTTGATTATTCTTTTAGGACATAACCTCTTTACATTTTTTAATTTTTAATATGGAAAACATTTTGCAGAAAGCAAAAGTATGTACAATATTACAAGACTAACCATAGCCAATTCAAAAATTATGAATCCTATTATTATAGGACCCTAACAAATCCCGTGGTGTACAAATCCATCCGGAACATAACAAGAGTTATGGATTTGTTCCTCAACGATTTGGGCTAGGGTCGTAAACCTAATGTTGTAAATATTTTCAGCTGTGGAGAGCTGCAAAACACTAGCTTTCTTGATCCTTTGAATACAAACAGAGATTTGATTCGCATCATATTGGAGGAGTGGGTTGTTGTCCCTCGCTTCCTTTGCAGATCCTCCTTTGCAATCCCTCTCCATCGTCTTCCACCCTTCATCGCCACATATCACTGACGTCACTAAGCCTTTAATGTTGTAGATCTTCGCCATCGCTCCTCGTAATTGTTTCATTTGACATCAATGTTGACATTAAAGGCAATGTTCATTAATATGTTATTTTTATGCAATTGTCTATTTTATATCTTTTTCATTATGTTTATATACTTCTTAAACTTTGTATAATTTGTTTCTACTTATCTTATGACCTCTCTCTCTATATATATATAAATCTTATTTTTTTAAATTACCCTATATTTTTACTTTCACTTATATATTATACAATACCATTTCTTGGGTTTACTTTTTTACTTACATTTCTCATTATATGAGACATTGACTATTTACTATGTATAATACTTATTTGAATATATACTACACACAACATTCATAGTTGATTATCCCTTAATATTTTATATTAATATTTATTGCATATTCTATATTTTTTTACTAATTAAATAACTAAAATAACTAACTAACTAACTATAATATATATATATATATATATTCTTTTAATAGTATTCATATTTTACGTCATTTTTTCTTGATAAGAATTTTTAGAAATTGAGGCTTTCTGTGATCCATCAATAGTTATAAGAAGAGCTTCCGGCGTAAATCAACATGACAAAGACATTTGTCGACGCATTTCGAACCACTAGTGTGGTTCAACGCGTCGACAAATGTCTTTTGTCATGTGATTTACGCCGAAGCTCTTCTTATAAGAAAATTTTTATTTTATTTATTTATTTTAATGTGACAAAAGAATTTGGAAACATTGAGATGCTATATTAGATAACATAAATCTTTTTTACCTAATTTTGGCCACAATTTCATTTAGTTAGAAAGAGATCGAAAAATATCTAGCATGTACCAGATATAAACAACTAGCTTTTCATATCAAATCAATCCACTCATAAAGCTTCATTTATGGGCATCCATTTATACATGGATTCAAATATAATACTCTATTGAGATTGATACTAATGGATTTTTCACAGATTCCCCAATTAGTAATAGCGGAGAAAACTGAGAAATTTTAATATAGCGATTTATGAAAAATAATAATTATTACTTCAGTATAATTATGAATATAAACTATAATAATAATTTACCAATCTATGAGTTCCTCATAAACTAAAATATTGTTTTTTACTCTTTTATTTTATATTTTTAGCAAAATCTAAGAATATCAAGATAATGTAAAATAATGTTACATATATCCTCTTTTCTTAGTCCTAGGATTATCTGAACATCTACTACAAAACACCGTGTTTTCTCTGAATTACTTCAGAATAATTATGAATGTAAACTGTAATAATAATTTACCGATCCCATGAGCTCCTCGTAGACTAAAATGTTGCTTTTTTGTTTGATTTCTAAAAATATCAAGATAATGTTACCTATATCCTCCTTTCTTAATCCCAAGTTTTAGAGAACATCTACTACAAAATACTATGTTTTCTTTGAACTGGAGATAAAAAGTTGAGACTTTGTATGTTATAGCTTGCTAATCTCATCCTAAGGCAATGGATACATGCCAAAAGCATTAGCTTGCTAAGGTTACCACCCCATTTTAGTGCATTTTATTTTCAATAGAAGGCAACATGGTAACCTGGGCTATGGGTGAAAAGATATTGGGAATGTCTATTGGTAACTTGGGAACCTCGCATAGAAGCCATTCACTACACATAGGCTTGACCGAGGAAAATAGATGAAAATTTATTTTCATTCATGTTATTCACTCCCTTCCCCACCCATGTTCTAGGAAACTAATTTCTAGCCAAACAAATCTAGCCATTATCTTCAATTTAGGTAAAAAAATTCTTAACTAACAACCATTGTGTTCACACAACATGAAAGGACTCTTATAGAGAAACTTTAATAATTCTCAACTTTCATTTACTGTATAACTCAAGGTGTTCTAGGTTTATTGAAATATTTTAACCAAAAGCAAGAAATAAATATTGATCAGATTTTATTTTATTTTATTGTCTCATTATCATTTTAAAATTACAACTGATTTTTTTCCCTTTAGTGACAAACATTATTCGTCATTAACCACAAAATGCAGAAATCCACATAAATGCAACTAGAACAAAACCAGATGCATATGCCAACTTAGAAACTAAGAACTATATCCTTGAAAAAAATAATCGGAGAATTAAGTCTAAGGCACAATAGATAAAAGAAAAAAAGAAACAAGAAAAACTAGACAACCAACTGAAGAACCTGTCAACATTATTTCCCTTACGGGAAATAATTGCACTAGTTTTGTTATGAAACCAACTCACAAAAATATAGAAAAGATGGATCAACGCCTTAGAATTCAGCCTCTTCAAGGGGGCAACCTCCTTTACATTACATAAATGAACAATTCTTCGATGATTCAAATGACGAAACCTCCTTTCTATATATAGGAGTCTAAGGAGTACAATATAACCCTGCCGACCTAACAATAATATTATAAAGCCACAAAAATAACAACAGAGTGATTCTATGGGGCACGGTAATAACAGAATGGGGACAATAGGGGCACAACAATATTAATAAGGATAGAACTACAATAGTAATGGGGTAATCACTAGTATTATAGGGACCCAACATGCCCCTCTTCTTCAAAAAACTGTTTTCCTCAACGCTTGAGTAGTTCTGGATGCTTTTGTATAAAATTCTCATCCTCCAATGTGGAATCTTCAACGGATAAGTTCTTCCACTTGATAAGATACTCCGAAATTGATCGATTTCGTAGCTGTCGAGTTCTTGATTCTGTGACTGCTTCTAGTTCCAATATAATTTTTCCTTCCTCATCAAGTTCTGGCAATATTGTTTGAACTGGGAGCTTGTTGCCTATAACCTTCTTTAAACATGAAACATGGAAA
>APFE031560327.1:209683-221232 GCA_000404065.3 Pinus taeda | reverse complement strand
CATCTAACTCCTCTTCGGAAAAAGGAGTAGAATGGTCTTCTGCAGAGTTCACGATAGACTGATATCTAAGCTCAACTGTAGATATAGGGAATGCCATTCCATTTTCCTGTCCTTCAACTAATGTGGTCATAGGTGAAGGCAAGGCCCAGGGGTCTGAAAAATAATGAGTTTGAAAGAACCCATCTTGAGAAAACTCCCTAGATGATGAAATAGCATTGATTTTTGCTATAGGAGAGGGAAACTCAAAGGTACCCATTAATGAGGAATACATCCCTACTCCTAGATTCTCAGTAGGCGGACGAGGGTTATCCACTAAAGGAACAGTGGAGTCAGACATTGCTTGAGGATAAACTAGAGAATAGTCTAATTGGTCCACCTTTATGATTTTCCCCTCATGAGGAAAGCAAATGACACGAAACAGAGTCAAAACAACGACGTCCATTTCGTATACCCAGTTCCTTCCTAGGAGGAGATTATAATCTAGGTTAGCATCAACGACCTCCACTTCAATATTAACGACCTTCCCCCCAACACATATAGGAAAGGTCGGGATAATCCCATGCAGCTTATGAGAATGGCCATCGAATGCAGTCAAGACGGTAGGTGAAGGAACGGCCGAAGGTGATCCGATAGCGTTCCAACATGACATAGACATAACGTACGTGGAAGCCCCCTCATCAATAACGGTTCGGAAAATATTGATTTTCCGGTATGTAGACTTTACTTGAAAATACATGTGATGAGGGAGTCGCTTTTTGACATTTAACATGTCAAAAGTGAGCACTAAAGAATTAGCCGGATCTACTGCCCCAATTGCGGAAAGTAAAGCACTTCTCTGAGTTGGACACGACTTGAGAATATCTAAAGCGGACATAGCACATAGACTCTGAGCCAGATCCTCCACAATGGAGTAATTCTGGGCGGCCCTAGCATTAGGATTAATCGTCGCGCGTTTAGCGGAACCTTTCGGTATTCGTGGTATAGTCTCAACAGGGGGTCGCTCGATATGAAGGTCAGTACTTCCAGGAACAACCTTATCCTTGGAAGTTTCGGCTTCACCGTAATCACGTGACCAAGTAGCCACATGGACATTAGAACCCATCATGAAAACATTCGAATATTTTCACCTTCCTGGTTGCCCCCTGCGGAGGTTCCAGGGTTTGAACTTGCGCCAGCAAGAAGTTGCTGCCCTTGGGGAAAAGGGTTAGTTAACACAGCTTGGGAACTAGAAGTTTCTTGCTACCATAACAAGCGTTGAGTGTCTTCGATCTTAGGGCAAATATGAGTTAAATGGTCTCCACTACATAACTTGCATGGAAACTTAACTTTCTTTTTCGACTCATTTCTATCGCCACCAGCATTATTGCCGGATTTGTTTGCATCAGGCTTCCCATCCTGGTTCTTTTTCTTACCTCATCCTTTCTTTTTCCCATTGGAATTTTGACTTCCTTTGAGATTGTCTGATTGGAGGGCATTAATTGAAGAAGTTTGGGAAGCGAAAGGATTAGACGACGTGACTTGGTTGTTAGAAGCAGTTTGTAAAGACAACTGCTGCAATTGATTCAACAAGTTCACCGTATTTGTGTCTACTGACCCAAAAATACCGTCCGCATGGGGACCTGGCTTCGGCTTAGCTACATCAACCCAACAATACCGTCCGCATGGGGACCTGGCTTCGGCTTAGCTACATCAACCTTAGACCCAGGAGCGTCTGGCAAGTACTTTTCTAGGATCCCAGACTGAGACTAAATCAATTTTAATTGTTGGGCCCTAAAAATGGCTTGCTCCTCGGAATATACCCCAGACATGGAGACATCTTTGGAGATCTCAGGTACCAAATACTTCAAGAACCACTCGAGACGGAAACCTGGAGGGGTATCGGCTTTAATGAGCCTCTTTCTCTGTCTCCATTCCTGAATGTGATCGGAAATGTGAGTTGCCCTATCCCGACGAAAAGTAGCCAGTAATTCAGTTCCGGCATCATACGGGACGGGCAACTGAAAATGGTTCAAGAATACATTTGCTAAGTCGGCGAATGATGTAAAGCTTCCCCCAGGAAACTCTATATTCCACTTAGCCACGTTGCTAGTTAAGGTGCGTTGAAATAATCTCAACCTAATCGAATCGTCGATCAGGGAGTTTGATGAGCACCATAAGTGGAACGTGGTTACGTGGTTGCCCAGATCCTCACCGCTTTCCCCTTCGAATTTTGGAATATCCGAAGGGAGTTTAGTTGGGACCGGAGGCCAGGCCGGACTATACTTGATCGGGTCATTAGTTAACTTAGTGAGGTCTGGCAAGTTTAACGTTGCCGGAAACGGAAGTCTAGGTGGAGCTTGGGGATTCCACCCTGACTGGGCGGCAGTCCCGAAGCTTTGAAAATATTGGCCTGGATTTTGGGAGGCACCAGGCTGCCCGAAGTAACCAGTAGAACCCGCTGAGCCAAAAGGGAGGCCTTGTGACCCAGCAAAACTCGGAGTTTGACCAACTCCGGCCATATATCCACCATACCCTGCAAAGTTTCCTCCTGTCGGATTGTAAGGAGTTGACAACCCCTTATATGGATTCCAAGTCGTAGCTAGGGGAGGAATACTTTGGAATGAACTAACCGTGGTATATGCCCTATTCCCATATTGGCCGTGGAATGGATTCCCAGTTCCGGCACTACTAAGCCCAAGGTTATTCTAACCTTGGAAAGGATTGCTGCTTTGTCCTACTGTAGAAAAAGGCATAGATCCTACTGTAGGGTTGGAATGTGGTATATGACCACTTCCAAATGGAAAACCTTGGAACGAAGCCGACCCACTCTTCATGGACGTGGCGGCCCTGAATGGAGCTGAAGGAATGCCTGATGATTGGGCACCAAATGGGAAGTACCCAGAACCGAAAGCATTTGTTTGGGGACTTCCAGTCGTAGATGGAATGGAAGTAGACCCAACAACAGACGTGCTAGTAAAAGATCCGAATAAAGGGACGGAGGGGATGGAAATAGTTCCACCCCCTTGCATAGATATAGGAGTCTGTGAAGTCGTAGCACAAGTAGAAGCCATGCTCCCCGTAGTGGTTATCGAAGGTAAGCGCGTAGCGTAACCTGGACTTGCCAGTCTTTATGACGAAGCTCCAACGTATTGCAATACGTGTGGATAACTTGATGGTAGAGGAGAATTCGGAGCACCTAACGACTCTGAAAGTTCTTCTACCTCAATACTATCTTCCATTTGTAAAGGAACTCGAGAAGGAACAGGTGGGTTCCTTTCTTGTTCTACGGAAGTACCAGGCCTTTCTTCAATACTATTGCCCCCGAGGGGAGGATCAATCCCCGATGCGTCAATTGCAGTGGGACGAAACCCACCGGTATTATTACCTTTGCGCCTTCTCGGAGAAGGCTCTGAATTTGGTGGCGAGAGACCACGAAGTCTTCGAGACCATCTGGGAGATCGGTCAGCCACTTTGAATTCTTTGTTTAAAATCTAACTAAAGACTCAAAAAATTAAAATCTAGGCCGACTAAGATCACAGAGCACCCACTAAAAAGTCCCTAAAGATACAGACAATCAAAACAACTTCTAAGTATTTCTGCTTCGAGTGATTAGGACCGGACACCAAAATACGAGAAAGTGGAAAATAAAGGGCGTTCCGAAGATAGTCTGGGGTGATGAGGGCCCAGGCCTATCAGCGAAGGTATCAGAGGAAGTTACGCTGACCTCCTAACAACAGTCTGCACAGGTGCAAGTCCCCAAGCTTCGCAAGGGTGCCCTCCAGTAGTGCTGTTGAGAGTGATACAACATCGACCTCAGGTACCACAGGATTCCCCTCCGCAGCCACCTATGTAGTTTCCTAGGAGTGGCAACTAAGGACACCAACTCGTTGCAGAAGCCAGGCGGAATGGTCTTGAGGTAAGTTCGGAGAAATAGGATAGGGGGTATCTCTCTTCCCTGTCTTCATAGACCCTCGCACTTAACTCCCAGATCCAGAGCTTTCCTGGTCTTCCTAACGCTATTGGATTTTCTCTCTTTAATCAGACTCCTATGTTTTGACGTTTAATATGGCCTTGGAGAGTTAACTCTCCACTCACCTATTCCAAGGCCCTAAAATCCCAAAACTTTTTTGTGTATTTAACTTAAAAGAAAACATTCTAGTTGATTTTAATTAGTGCTTGATTTTAAGGGTTGTTCTTTAAGTCAAAGGATGATGGTAGTGAAACTAGTGGTGTGTTTTTTCGATGCAAAAAAGATTAATAAAACTTAACTATATGTGTATGCACTTTTTCATTGTTTTTCGATGAAAAGTAATCTTCTACAGGGTTCAGAAGGAAACTTCTAATGAAACAAACTTTTCTTTTCTTTCACACTTCACACTCAAAAAGTTAACAAATCTATTTTATGCCAAAAGAGATGCAAATCTATCCTAATGCAAGACTAAATGCTTGATGCAAGATTGAAAACTACTCTAACAAGAAATGAAAGTTATTTTGTTTATCAAATTTTCTTTTTGCCACTTACAATATTTAGATGGAATCTAAAGATGCTACAATTCATCTAAATACTAAAAGCAAAAATCAAGATAACAAAAAACACTTTCATTCAGCAAAAGGAAACTAAATGAAAAGCAAATTCAAGAAAGCAAAACTAAAACTTTTCAAAAAGTTCACTTGAAAGTAGCAACAAAAAGGTCTTTTTGAAAATGCTTTCAACAAAAACTAACACTTCACGATTGAAACAACAAGCAAGAAACACTTTTTGCAAGTTGACACCCAACAAAGAATGAAAACTCAACAAAAAACAAATGTGCTCAAAAAGGCTTTTGACAATGGAAGGAAGCAAGGAAAGCTTTGGTAACAAAGACCAAAACAGATCAAAAAGACGATTTCAAGAAAGTATCAAAATGACAACTTTGATGAAACAAAGAAGTAAATGGTCATAAAGATCGATTTTGTTACGCAAACAAAAAGTCACCAAGAAGCAAAGTTGAACACAAAGATTGATAACAATCTTTCTGCTCTGATTACTTAGAGCAGCCAAGATTCCAATAAAGAAATATTGCGTGTTTTTAGCAAAAATATGATGACACTTGCAAACACAAAACAAGACCAAAACTCCTTATAATTAGAGAGAAATCGGAGTAAGGATGCTCGCTGTAAAACAAAGAACTGATACAGACAAAGATGACTGTTCAAAACTAACTGAAAGCACCAGACACACTCCAGAGACAAAAAGATTTATAAATCCTGAAAGTTGTCAGTTATATGCGACTGTACTTAGTGCAGACTGCATGTATACGTGACTGTTTCTGAGGAAACCTACGTATACGCGGGTTCACTTCATACAACAAGCGTTTATATGCTTCTGTAACTAAACAAAACAGCGTGTATCTAATATTTCAGGAAAAATAAAAAAGAGACTCAAGAAACTGGTAAAACTCAGAAGTTAGAAACAGACCAGACAATAACAATAAACCAGCAAGCAACTGAGCCCTGATAGGCTTGACAAATGCCCAACTAGGAAAAACAAGAGTGTTGTTCCCCAGCGGAGTCGCCAGTTCTGTTGAGGGATTTTATCCCCTAAGGCTCTTGGGTGGAACCCTAGCAGACTGAAAGTTGTCTAAATCAAGAAACATGCACACGCACAACCATTATGCTAGAAAAAGCTATTTATAAGGTGAGAAGGACGTACCTCAGGTCCTATGTTCGGGTAGTTCCTCAAGGGTCCAAACCCTTATTCACATCCCTTTCGCTCCTTTGCCCTACAAAACCAATAATTCCAAAGAATGCAGCAGTATATGGACAAAGATTTACATGAAAATCATCTTTATGTTATACAAGAAAGGAGTTAGTTATAAACCTTTAAACATCCATTCATACATGAAATTCAAACATGAACATCATTAACATAAAGAAAGAAGCATATCGGGAACAAGACATGTTTCTTTATTAGACAAATAGAATAGTACAGAAAAAGAGCAATATCACCTGAGCATCTTCTGCAGGCTCAAAGCTCAGCCTCCTTCTGGATCTGTCCTGCCTCAAGCCTCTAGTAGATCACCTTCCAATACTCACTCCAAGATGTCATAACTAAGGGATGAACATCAAATCACAAGGAAACAAGGGTTTCCTGTACAAATGGGGGAAGTGCAAAAGGAACAAGGGTCTTCAGACCTGATCAGGGGGAAATCTCAGTATAATAACCTTTCTCTATATTATCTCCTCCCTTAGGCCTTCCCTTTAGTGTCTTTTTATACCAATTCCAAAGTAGTTTTTTAGTTAGGAATTGGTTTGGAACAGTTGAGGCCACGGGCACTAATAGGTGATCAACAGGTAAAACCCGCGATCTCCGCCCAAAAATAAGGAGTTTTATATTTTTTTAAGTGTTTTAATACATATACGTGGGTTGGGTATATATGAACCCGCGTATACACGCGTTTAACTCCGGGCAATGTCGCGTACAGGGAATAAAACACTGTTTTTTAGATTTTGGACCAGGTCTGGAAGGAGGGGTTGCCCTAGTCCATGAGTGCAACATCACAAACCATAATAGTGAGATTTGGAGCTATAACAATTATCTTCTTGATTTCTATGAGCACTTTCTATTGTTTGCATGCATGTTATTTTGTACAAGCACCATTTCAGTTTTCGTTAGAATATCATTGCTATCACATGCATGACACTATTTTGCATGAGCAGTTGCTGATTCGGTGACTTGTTTCACACACATGCATGTTGTTTGGTTTTCTGAATATTGCATTCATTATTTTCATGCATGATCATTCACTCCTGCTTACACTCTGTATCACCATGCATGCACATCTTCATTTGCTTTTAGTTGCCCATCGGCAGGTTTGGGTAACCTTGGCCTAGACTTTACCTCACTAAGACATCATTGTGCAATTCTAAGAGGGAAGGCTCTGCCTTCCTCCCAGAAAGTGCACAATTCTAGCCAGTGACTTCCCTCTAGTCTTGCCTTGTACAATTCTAAGAGGCAGTGAATGCTAGACCAGAAAATTGTGCAATGCAGTCCCTAGGCTTGCATCACTTGCCAGCTAAAATTGTGCATTGTGCAATCTCAACACCCTGCAGGCCAGTTTGGATTGCACATTGTGCAATTCCAGTAGTCAACCAGCCTCCTAACAGTCCAGACTATTTTTTGCATATTTCCAACAGTGAGCCTCCCAGCCTCGAAATGAAAATCGTGCAATCCTTGTCAGTTAGTCCCCAGGTATGTTGCATGTCATCCCTCAAGTTTGCTTTAGTTTTAGCTGACAGATTTATTTCCATGCACGTCACCATGTTTCTAGGTATAATAGATGTTCATCTGTCTCTCAACAGTTCAGGATCAATGGCCTCCAAGAGAGTAGGATCAAAGGACACTGATGGAAGCGCAACTGGAGCAACAGTTGAGTGAGTGTCTACGAGTTTGCTGATCTATGAAGACACCAAGCTGATTGTAGAAAAAGACATCAAGCTACAATGGCAAGATTTTAATGATGCATTCTCAAACACATTTGGGGAAGAAATTGAAGACCACTAAGTCTATGTGAACATTCACAAGTCTGGCTTATACCAGATTGCATGCAGGTATCTCGCATTCCCATGTGGTGGCATGATACATTGAATCATCTTACACACTAATCCCAAGATGATAACATTGAGCAGTGTCAATGGGACAGAGATTGCTACCTTCAGGGCACAAGATTATCAATAGATGTACCATTTGTCGAAGCCAATGATCACTATGGAGACACCCTTTAGTATACCCAACAACAATTCCAACTCCACGGATATCTTGAAGAACTGGGTAAAGGATCAAGCCACATTCAAGATGACACCCAACCAGATTTACAAGATGAATATAATGCAGAAGGCATGTCAGTACTAGTCATCTTTCCATGTCACTTGTATGGCCAAGAGAGCATGGAGACCTTCTCGCAGAGTTGGGTGATTGTGTTGGACCATTTGGCCAGTGAAGGGAAAGCATGCAACTAGTCCCACATGCGGGCTGACAGGCTAAAGGAATAGGTAGCAGGAGCTCAATAGCTGCCCAAATGTTAGCAAGTAGAAATCTACATGTCCACTTACATCTTGGATGCAATATGTGCCTGTCAGGAGTTCCTAGGCATGAAGTGGCCATGGAAATTGGAAAAAACCTCTATCAATACTTATTTTAAACTGTTTTCTGAATGCAGCTTCAGAGGAGTTATCACATAGCTATCAGATCATTTTGTCACCTTGGTGTACAATATGATATTTGAGCAAGATCCACCTTGCATGTTGAAGGCAAAAATGGAGGCACTGGTCGACATAGCGGAATGGTATGCCTCACCGTTTGACACCTTCATACGAATGTACATCGCAAAGAAACCTCCACATGTTTTGCCGAATTTTTCTATCGACAATCTCATCATGCAAGAAGTGTCATACCACATCTTGGTAGGATTCTTAGCTAGGATACACTAGAAGAAGAAGGCACCTTGGTCCACTCTTCCATTGCGGATCGGGTTATATGAGATATGGAACCTCAAGCATGAGGATGTTGAAATATAGGAGATCAAGAAATATCCTTTTGACATCTGAAGATTCAATCATACGACCCTCATTGTATTGTGAAAGATCATGATGTGAGAGTATAGTTTCATTATATCCACAGGGCATGTCATTGGGTAGAGGAAGACCCATGGATATATTGATGCAACTTCTCTAGGCCCAATGAACCGGTCGGCATCACTGTGGAATGGTTAGCAAAGTAGTGTGAAGCAACATTGAAGAGAGCACTAGTAGTAGAGGTAAACATACCGGTGTGCGACGAAGGTAAGAGGAAAATTATCAAAAACGCAGAGGCAGAACAAAGATACAAGTTCAAAGTAGACCCACTTGTGTAGAAAGCAGCTTTGGCAATAGAGGCAAATATGCAACATCATGACAGGAGGACCACACAAAGGCAAAGAGAAAAATAGAGGATGGAGGAAACAGTGAACGAGTTGCATGAGTTGAAGGAGCAACTCTGGAAGGAACAAGAGCTACCTAGATAGGAGAAGGAAGTGCATCAAGAACAGGTACAACACAAGGTGTAACATGTACAGACAGATGAAACTACGCTTGTACAGGTATAGACTCATCTGAACAACAGGCACCAAGAAGACTAGGTGAGCAGTCGCATGAGTAGGACTTCACTCAAGAGATTGAACAAGAACTTGAGTAGATGGATACAAATATGGAGAAACATGAGTTAGAGAACGACATTGACCTCGTGCCTTACCACCAAGAGGTCGACCCACCAATTTCACCAGATCTAGAAGCAGAGCAAGTCCTAAGCGACCAAGGAGATACTGAGATCCTTGGAGATAATCCAAAAGGAGAGATGCACAACATATCATTCAACGAGTCACAACATAAAGTTGTGCAATCATGCAGAGTCTCTACTCTAGATGAAAACAAATCTCTTGCATAGTTTGAATAACGAGTGATCATGTCTGACATGCACAAGCATCCAACAGGATTGACCGATGCTACCAGAGCATATGCCCAAGCCACTAGCTCGAGTGTTCGCTTCTTGATAGTAGAGAATGAGTGAATTGCTAGGGAGTTACAGATGGCCAAGAATGGAGGAGAATTGGTTACAACATCTGCCCAAGCAGAGTTGAAGAAGGTGATACTGGATGAAGTATCATCCCTTGAGATAGTCATGCGAGTGTTGTATTCCAATTTTGGTACCGTGCATAAGGCAGTTGTCCATCTCAACAGTTGGTAGCAAAAATGTGCAAGGAGAACACATATCTTGTCAAATGTGCATACTTTTATTGACTACATGCAAACATGGACAATGAGATACAAGGGAGCCCCGTTACACTTGCCCAAGATGATGAAGCCCAGAGCAGTCGAGCTGAAGGCATGCATTTGGAGTCAAATCTGAAAATATGAAGATCTCTTGTAGCTCATCACTAGTGTGCAGGCTTCCCATACACGAGTATTCAGGAGTATGGATGTTGTTGTGCATGCACATGATATCCCATCTATTGGGACACTCACCCAGGCAAAGACGAAGGCACAAGTCTGACTAGATCTTAACTCATACTTTGACGAGTTGATCCGCATAGCCACCAATGCAAACTTGATGATTAATGTAGACACCATGCATCAGTATGTCGCTAGTTTGGCCACACTCAATACAATGATGCGCATGTTATTAGACAAGTTGGACAGTGGAGTTAAAGTAGTGTACTTTGATGCAACGGAGGCAAGAGTTCATTTCCATAAAGATGTCACCACATAGTACACGGACACCATCGCGGAATACTGATCTTAGCATCAGTTCACCACTGTCGACCATCGTGAGGATGTCAAAGAGCTGGTCTTCCCATAATTTTCGAAATCATAGTGATGCCTTTCATGGCTTGCTCAAGCCTATTTTGTCTCACATGGGTACATGTGCAGATTGTTTGTAACATCTTGTCAAGTGGAAGTTCAAGTGTCGATAGTTGGATGTAATAATCATAGAGTAGATGAAGATTCATGAGGGTAGATGAACAATCACAAAAGGGAATGTCAAGGGCCACCCCACCCTTTGCTATATATAGTCCCTCATAACTCATTATAGAGGTTTTTGGTCAACTAAGCTTCCAATAGTAGTACCTTAGAGAAAGATTGGAGAGTATTGTAACGAGCCTTGGCTTCTCCATTATGCAGAGCTAGTATATCTCTTTGGAGGAGCAGGTGACAGGGACTATAACGTTCTGTTGTTGGAACTAGTGGTTGGCCATGGTTGTATTTTATGACTGGAACTTCCACTTCTTAATATAACAACGCTAGCAAGTTTCATGCATATGTTGTATTGTATTTCAGTTATCTTGTTTACTCTAAATGATATATGTATATGTTTTCTTACACATGTGTGTATAGACTCTTTCTAAATATGTATGTATGAATCTTACTGAAATGTGCTATTGGTTTAACCATCACTCTAGATTGTTAGCTTACTTGCCTTCCATTTTGTGATGCATCTTTGCTCGTGTGTTCCCTTCCTAACTCCATGATTTCATGGGTTTCCAAGGAGCACACTCACCTCACCCTCCATGTGTTAGAACCATTCATGCACCTTCCTTGAATTACTGCATATGTCACACCCTTGCTACCAACAGGGACATCTTACTTGCCTTTGCGCATAACTGCAGTTAAGCCGATACCATAAGACCCACTACTGTGACTCCTACATCAAACATTTTGAGGTCTAGTTGGGACTTCTTACCGAGGAGATACCCTGACATGTTGGTGGGTCCAACACCATAAACAGATCCTATGTATCCATTATATATTTTGATGAATGAATACAAAACAAGTTGTTGATGGTTCAACCGTGTGTTAGTGTTAATTTTTTGAAATCTATGCTTGTGTGATCAATTCATGGTGCAATGCTTATAAATTGAGGGTTATCGTTTTCACTGTACAAAGATTCTTACGATATGATGTATGGGATTTGTTATGTTTTCTGTGTAGGTTTTAACCCCGTACAAAAATTACCTGCATACGAATTCTAAATCACAGGAAAAATAAAAATGCGAGAG
>APFE031560327.1:192077-209019 GCA_000404065.3 Pinus taeda | reverse complement strand
ATTCTTCAAAATGTCCACCTTTACCAGCAACACCTTTTTGTCTTCTATCATATCCCTCACAAAGTGATACTGAACATCAATGTGCTTTGTCTTTGAATGATAAGCAGGGTTCTTTGCCAAGAAAATTGCACTTTGGCTGTGACAGTCTATCCTTATAGGTCCCTGTACTAACCCCATACTTCAACACAATCTCTGCAACCAAACTACTTCCTTGCTTGCATGACTGGCTACATCCTATAAGCCTAACAAAGTTTGATATCCATGCAAACTTTGTGCAGGAGACCATCTTCTTTGAAATTTTTCTATTATTTCTCAGATCTTAGAATAATGGTCTTCCTGTTCACATCATCCCATGTCGTCAACTTCTGGAGATCATGTTGGTGACACACCATCAACTAGTGGTAGTAAAGTTCATGGAAAGAAGGGTAGAGTTATGTTTCCGTGTAGGTTATGTGAAGGGAATCACCCCATTCACCTTTGTCCCTATCTGGATGAAGCCAAAAAAGTGTTGGATAACCATCTTGCTTCACTACAATGACTTCCATCTAGTTACAGGAGACTATCCCTTAATCTTTGACTAGTTGATGAATTGACTGACCCAAATCAACTGTCGATCAAACCCACTCTCTCTGAATGTGAATCCCATGAGTCTATACTTGACCCACCATAGGTCGAGGAAATAGTTGACCCATTTTCACCTTCAATTAATCATACCTTTCCCATAGAGAGTGAGTATGATACCACTTAGGTTCTTTTCGTTTCTTCAGATTTGAATGAGCTTGGAGGCAACCCTCTTGTTCCATCAAGATGGGAGGAAAATCGCCCTGTTCTAGTAACTCAAGGGGGTAATTCTCTCGTTCTTTCAGTGGCCCCCCCAAATAGTTTGGTCACTTCCTTTGATTGGAATCGACTGGCAGGATTTCGTCTTCCTTCCTATGTGCCTTTCTAGCTCATAGTACAAGTTTGTAATATGATTGTATCTGGCACTATTATAGATGAAGGTGCATCTGTGAGCATCCTTTCATCCACTACTTGGCAAGCACTCGATTTTCCACTGCTTGTGCCTGTTACCCAGAATATATTGGCTTTTAATAGAGGAACCAGTCAACCATTAGGGATCCTTCCTCAGTTACCTATTACTTCGGAGGAAAATTTGTTTATTTCAATGTGATGGTAGTCCCAGGCCCTTTAGATTACAATTTAATTCTTGGTCATGACAATGTTTATGACATGGGAGCTGTTGTTTCAACACTCTTTCGAGTGATGTGTTTCCCACATGAAGGCATAATTGTGACTGTTGACAAGCTTTCAGTTCTTGGTCCAACATGGCTTCCAGTCAACCATTTTCCCTAAATGGTCCTTTCATCCCAATGGTATCTTCCCCACCACAAGTTTATTATGTGGCAACCCATTCCATGCCTACATCAACAGATGATCAATTCTGTGATGTTTTACATCATGTACTGGGGGCATTGTAACGAGATCTCTCCTTCCAGAGCATTGTTCTCCCATCTGATGAGAACCTCTTGGAAGTCATGACCTCTTATGGGTCATGATCAAGGAATACGAGGACATTTTCTGGTCTTGTGTCAACCTTGTTAAAAAATGAAATAAATGGTATGAGGGCAGTTCCTGGTCTTGTGTCAACCTTGTTAAAAAATGAAACAATGTGTATGAGGATAGTTCCTGGTATTGTATCAACGTCGTTAAAAAATGAAACAAAGGGTATGAGGATAGTTCCTTGTCTTGTGTCAACCTCGTTAAAAAATGAAACAAGGAATATGAGGATAGTTCTTTTACTGTGTCAACCTCAGTTAAAAATGAAACAAGTCCCAGAGTGTAGTTCCTTGTCTTGTGTCAAGCTCATTAAAAAATGAAACAAGGTCCCTGCAGAAAAGTTCCAATTTGATTCTTTGATTAGATCTCGTAAAATCCCAGTCGAGTCTTTCACTTGATCTCGTAAATGAAACTTCATTCCACCCACCTGATAGACACGAGTAGTCTACTTACATGAATGTAATGAAGCTTGGGGGGCATGCACCTAGGATCGAGTCATCATGTTGGGGGCATGTAAACTGGATCCAAGCATAGTTTTTCATTTCAAGCTTACACAAAAATGAAACTGAATCCAAGCATAGTTCCTTACGGTTCAAGCTTGTGTAAAAATGAACCCCTATCCATTATAATCCTTGTGATTGCCATTCTATTAGCCTTTTCCATCATATGAGCCTTGGTTTTTCTCTTTCCATCGTGACTATCTGCTTGGTCGATCATACGTTTTCACTTGCTTGTTTTATCCTTTTTTTAGCAATAGTTGCAATGAGTGGTCCTATTAGCCAACCTCTTCACATAAATCAACATGTTTTGAGAAGTTCCAACATCAGTGGAACTAGTTGCTATCTTAGACACCACTCATTCCTCAAAGTGGAGTTCTCTTTAAGCTCTTTTCAGACTCTCTAAATATGAAAATATTGTCGAGTGCTTGTCCTTTTCAGCTCGTTAACAAATTGGAAACGACATCTACTCAGTATAAGTTTAACCCTTTTTAAGGTTGAGATAGATTATTTACGAAAAGGGAATACATTGATCGAACATGGTCAATAGGTTCTCTCTCGTATTGTTTTACACTTTTTCTCTCTTGAACGTGACACTTTCACTTCATCTCCATGACTATTTGGGTTGTGTTATCTTCTTGATGGTTATCATACCTATGGTATATCACACTAGCCATCACTTCTTTTTTGGGTCAATGCTTCCAATTCATTCAAACTATTTGGTTTGGGTTATCTGCTTGATGGTTATCACACCTATGGCCTATCGCACCATCCATTTCTTTGGTTTTGGATCAATGCTACCAATTCATTCAGTGTCACTGATATGTTCAAGAGAAGTCACTCAGTTAAAATTCATCCTTTGCAGTACTCATAAACCTTCATTTTCATGACTGCCATTCCTGAATCTTATGTCATCAGTCAAATTCCATCTCCAAAATCATTACACTCGTTGCGTGTCATTGATGTGGGATACATCAAGGCCCTTCTACGATGAGTCACTTCTTGTCGACATTAGCTCATTATCCAAGAAGTTGACTTAGAAACACCCTTCCAGTACCTTGAGGCTTGCATGCATCAATGGCAAGTTTCTCGCTTCCGGCAATAGGTTGACATCACTAGCCTTCAACCAAAAGACTTTGTATGGTGTTTGACATCAAAACATCCATTCACACCATGCAGAATGTATTGTAGTACCTTGAGGATCATTATCATTATCGACAATTTCTCTCACATCTATTAACGACTTACCTCATTGGCTGGTAATAAGAAAATGTCTTCCCATGTTCGACTTCAGATCACATATTCACATGGTTCGACTCATACTTGAGCAAATGATTGAACAAGATAGAAGACCTCGGATTTAGTTTCATCCATCTCGGCCGCGATTTCAGGAAATGTACCAAATCATCCATACAATGGCTTTACATTGATGGTCATTCTGATCATGGGTCTATATCTGTAGATGACTATCTATGTACTTGTAATGATATTTTATATGCTGAGAATGGGTATTCCTTCCCTCAACAATTCATGAGAAAAAATCAAAATATCATGATATTATGTATTGTAATCGATGCAGTTGACCAACCACTTGGGAACCTCCCCATCACATCGTAAAGTATTTCACTCGACATTAACATTTTTCAACTTCATGCTTTAGGGGGTATCTGTTATAGATCCATTTGGGCACATTACTCCCCTCATCTAGATCAGTGTTTTAAGGCTCATCAAACCCTAATTTCAATTGCTAGATGCCCTAAAGAAGTCAACCTTTTGAATGCCTCCTTCCCAGATAGTTTCATGGCCTAAAGACATCCTGAAATGACCTCTAGAGGGACCAGCATAGGTAGGCCCATGCAAGGGTATGCTGCAGAGCAGTTAAGTCCATGCCAAGGTGCTCTGTAGAGCACATAGGCCCTCTTTGACCTATGCTAGGTGAGTTTGGGAGAAATTTACATAGGGTTTTGGGAATATTCTTATATTCTGGAGCCTTCTAGAATATTCCCACATTTATCATCTCCTATGAGCTCGAATATGGATGAGGAATGAGTTAAGATACATCCCATCCTCTCATCCCTTCCTCCATGGAACTAATTCTAAGTTTGGAAGGCCATTCAGTACCCTCATTGATGACAAAACCTCTTCCATCTTCCTATAAATTGAGCACTCATATAAGTGATCAAGGGTTGGGCTTTGATGAATTGTAAGGAGATAATGTTAGTTTGAGAATTGAGACTATTGTAAGTGTCATTATGCTCCTGGAATGTCATGCTTATGATGTGATGCAAATGGAACCAATGCTAGAGGAGTGACTTTGAATCAGGATTCATAGTTGTAATTATTCCTTCTATTCAATAAAGTATTTACACCTTTTTCCATATGCTTATCTTGATATATCATGCTTATATGTGTGAGTGTATCTGATTCCATTTACTTGTAATCAATAGATCTTTTTCTTTGATTGGTTCTTTTTCTTCTATTGATGTTTATAGGTACTTCTCAAGTGTGTTGAGTACGGGAAGGAGCGACGAGACTAATACAAAGGAGACAAGAGGAAAGCGAAAGTACAAGTAGGTCCTCTCATTCTCTTTGTATTATCTATTGTTTATAGAAAAAGGTTGAAGTGCCTTAAATTGTTGTTCTAGATATGGCTACTTATCTAGGGAATTAGTATTTATCCATAGATACCAAATTCTTCATAACAAGCAGGGCCTATGAATGGCAGGTTGCTAAAACATTTCCTCACTTAAGTTGAAGTTTGAAGGATAATTTCATTTTTTATACCATTTTAATTTTGAATAATGCAAGTATGGGTAATTATATTTAACATTTGAAGCCCAAATTGAAGACCATAAGATCTTAACTGGTTGCTACCATAAATAATTAAGTCAGTTAGTCAGTTGTTTTTATTGGCATTTAAAGTTAGTCTAGTCAATAAATTTTCCTGATTCAGAGTTTGTATATCAGTTTTTGCATATTATGACCATATTTCCCATTGGGAAGGCTACTAGTCTATGGAGTTGTTCTTGGCACCTCACAAGGAGGTTGTCGTCCCCAATGGATCATATGTTAGAGTAGATTAGTTTGTCATTCGAAGGGTATTTCAAGTTAATTTTTGTTGTTTTAAAGGAGGTCAAATCCATAAACTTGCTCGTTGTCATGATTTGACCCATCACTACCTAAAGGACATAAGTTGTGTCATCACATTGGTCATCAAAGTCAGTCATTGGGAAGGTGTGTCTATTGTATGGGAAAATATTGTAATACATCATTGAGTCTAGGTATTAGGTAATGATAGGATGGTTATATAGTCAATGTGTCTACAGTCGAAGGAAAATTTTTGAAGATATCCTAATCATAAATGTTCTAATCTATTCCCTTGTTAGAGATTATATGCACCCCTCTGCCTATCCCCTATTTTCCTCATTACATTACTTTCCCTCATTCCCCAATCAATCTTCCCTTATTCCCCAATGTTTACATTATTCATATTTATTATTTTAGGCCTAGACCCTCACCTACATTTTAACCTAACTACAAATCCCTAGGCCTAAATACCCCTTTCCTAAGCATCATCACATACCATGATTGACTCATGTCCTTTTTTCACCCCCAATGAACTATGATTACAATTCTATTATGTCTAAAAGTTTCGCCATCATACAATACTCAATCAATGATCACCTTAACATGTGAATTTCAAGTGGAACGCGGGTTACCTGTCAAACTTGTTAGATCAACAAAATTATTTGAAATCATTGTAAAGACCGCCAATTTCCTTCATGACTCATTGTAGGTGATGGACTCTTTCTCCATGTAGGGAATGGGATAAGTGGTCGTATTTTAAAGTAGAGATCGCAGAGAAGTTTAGAGATCACAAAGAAGTTTAGAGGTCACAAAGGAATTCAAGCATTGTGCTGTGCTTTTATACACAGAGAGGGATTGTGTCTCGGGATAGCTATCAACACATAGTTTGATTGGAAGGATTGGAGAGGTAGGAATTTAGTCACCTTCCTTGAATTCTCACTATTTTATATCCTAGTTATTGCTGTCAAAACCGTGTCTACTCCTGTTAAATTTTTTTACTATGCACATTCTATTTTTCTTGACAAATAAATTTTCGCTTCTAAATTTGTTGTCACATTGCTATAGATATGAATTTATGGCGATGAATGTTTCCTGAAGGGTCCATGTCAGTTGTTTTATAATCCTCAAATTCTCTTGCTCGTATTCAACCCCATAAACTTCATTGTCATCATCTCACTGTCACAACTGTTGAAGCAAAATTGTGTTGTCACCCTTGATCATATTCATTTCATTGTGTTTGTACGCATAGCCCTAGCTTAAAGCAAAATTCAGTTTTCCAAGTATTGAGATAGGATGGACCTTGCTACCGGTAAAAAGGGTGGAGACCTTTTGCATACTAAACCCACCACCTTGAGCATGATGAAATCATCCCGTGCCATTATAGTGGCCTTTGAAAATGCAGGGTGCATTCTTTTTTGTTAAAAGGTCTAGAAAATAGGTCACAACACAAGATTTGACAACATGTTTTCTCTTAATATCCGATATGGAAGAGTAAAACTAGGGGACTTGGAGATTGTATTGACTGAGAAATTTATTGCTAATGCAACCAACCTCCCTACAACAATGAAGAAGTAGTTTAAAGAGGATGAATTGGACATTTTAACTTTCAAACAGTTTGTGAAGTTGGAGTTTCTGGACAATTTTGCCTCCACTTTCCCCATTATTTATCTTTAATAATATAATATGTCGACCTTCTGAAGGTTATTCAAAGATACTTCTCCTGTGAGGGCAAGTTCAATAGAATATATCATACCATTTCAGGTTATTATGACATTTCACAAAGAACAAGCCAATGAACCTCCATAATTTTTTGCTCAAGAGTTTAGAAAGAATGGCTATTGAAGTACAAATTGAAAAATACAATCATGCTTCAAGTCTATTTCATTTTTCTTTAATCAAAATCTTAGTTAAGCATGTAGTTGAGAGGACAGAAATGTTTTGGTCTGATTTTATTACAAGTATTGATCTGTTTCCCCAATAATATGGGTCACTATCAATGAAGACAGATAAGGAGTCAAAGAAGGAAAACCCAAAAAAGGAGAACATCCATTCAGCCATGAAGATGAAATCCATCAAGAAAGAAGGTGAGAAGCCAAGTGAGAAACTTGTAGGAAAATTGAGCAAGAAAGCTAAATTTCAAAGCATGAAGGATGAAAAGACAGTTAAAGAAACATAAGAGAAGGTGGCATCAGCTCAACATGCTAAAGTTAAAATCAAAATTGAAGACACAGTGCAAGATGAGTTTGTGATGAGACCTAGAATGAGGTCTTGAGTGAAAAAGACCTAGGAAGAGGAAACCCCTAAAGAAGTAGTGGAAATTTCTGAAGACAAGAAATTAGATGTACAAATTTATGACAAAGTGGATGAATTCAAGGGCCCAAAAATAGTACAACCAGACCATGAGGAGCACATAGCACCACTGGAAATAGGTGGTATGCAGTATGAGGAAGAGGATCCTAAGATGACTAATAATAAATAAGTGCTCTCTAAATATCAAATGAGACTAACGTTCTTGAAGAGAAAGAAAAGAGATCTCAAGGTAGTGGTCAAGCCAAGAAAAAGTCACCTATAGCATCAATTGTCAAGGGAAAGGGGAAGCATGTTTCTTTTGCAGAGCAGGCCAAGAATGTTGTAGTAGAGCCTATAGGGTCATCAAGCAGGATTTCCAAGTCCAAATTTGGGTATGTACAATGGATGAAGTAGATAGCTCAAGCTCCTAGAGAACCCCATTTTAGCAAGTGGAAATAATATCAAAGGTGTTTGGAGGAGCTGGAGGAAAGCAAGGACCAGGTGAACTAGTTCAGAAAGAAGAATCAAGATTATAAAAATTCAATACAACACATTCTTGAGAATTGTGACCATGAAGTTAGAGAAGCATTTAAAGCCCTTGATAGGAGTAAACAATTTTTCAAATGGTCCCAATGAGTAAGGAGAAAATGCAAAAGTTTTTATGTTAGAAACTTGGTCTTAAAAGCTCATTTGAGAAGTATGAGGCAAAGCTTGGAGGAGGCATGCAGATTGATAAAGAGATATGAAGGAGTAGTTGTGATACCTCCTCTCACGAAGATGCCTAAATTGGATCCTAAGATCATGACTAAGGCCACACCCACCTTATCACCACTTATTGAACAACATGACTTCACAACTTCAGATTCCAAGACCAAAACTCCCAACACCAAGGCTTCCAACAGTAAAGTGTCAAGCAAGAGAAAAAGGAAGTGACCAAGCCTCATTTCTTATTTTCAAATTTTGTCTTAATTTTTTGGTACTTTGATTTGTTGAGCATCATATAGTATCATGATAGCATTCAGGAAGACTAAAAGGCACTTAGAGAGCAGTTGCAGAAATTTCATTGCACAGGTGTTGCCTACTCATTAAGCAGGCCATGCTCAGTCAATCACACACATGCTAGATGATAGAAACCTCCTAGGTTTTAAAGAGTTTTACGTGGGGTACATGTGGTGTCCATATCACCTCCTTAACATCTCGCCATGTGTCATTTATAGAAGGATAAAGTTTCGAGTGATGCGCAGCTGCTACGTGGGTTTTTTTTAACAGTAAGAAAAGCAGTTTTTGTGTTTTTTGCTATTTCAGTCATGATGATCAGTTGAAAGACTTATTAAGTTAATTTGTATTATAATTTTTGTTTTTTTAAAGGACAAAAGATGCTTTATGATTTATGTCATGAGGAAAGGCATTAGAAAAGCGACAATTTACTATTTTTGTTTCAGTTTTAGATCGATCCTCTGTTGGATTGAAGATACAGTGAACCTAAACATATTTAGATCCTATGTATCAATTATATATTTTGATGAATGAATATAGAACAGGTTGTTGATGGTTCAACGATGTGTTAGTGTTAATTTTTCGAAATCTATGCTTGTGTGATCAATTCATGGTGTAATGCTTATGTATTGAGGGTTATCGATTTCAGTGTACAAGGATTCTTAGGGTATGATTTATGGGAATTGTTATGTTTTCTATTTAGTTATTCTATTTTCTCTCTGTGTTTTATGAGTATTTGATTTTAGTTGATCTAGAATTCAGTTTAGTTGCTCTCTTTCAACCGTCTTCACATTTTAGTTAGAAATGAAATGCTATATGGTCATGCATGTTATCTTCTTTGTTTAGTCTCTCTTTCTCCTATATAAACAAAATTTTCTTATTGGAGAGGAAGAATTTGTCTTTTTTTTTAGTTTATCTACTCTATAATACAACTTGTCATTTTATCCCAAGTCATGCTTACAAGCCCTCGTAATAGTTGTCGGTTTACTTGCATAAGTAAATGAGTAAAAGGCTAAATTGATCATTATTACCTGTACGAACATTCACACTTCAACAAAATACTTCCAGAATTCCTTTGTCAGAACTGGTCTCTGCTATAATTTTGTGATTTAAAATCTTTATATTTTTGAGTGAGGGAGCCCGCTCCGGCTAGAAAGACCATTTTCTATCCCAAAGCAGTTTGTGTTTACATCTATAGTCCTTTTCTCAGCCTGAAGGGATTTTATGGAGTGCTAACATCCATCTTCTAATTTCCATTTATTCATGCATTGGGTTTCGTCTAAGTCATATACTTCTTGTTGGGTTCCTCTCAACTCTTTCCCAAAGCTCCATTTCTTTTCTCCCACACCCAACAATTATCAAGACTCAAAACAAAAAGGGAAAAAGCAAAAGAATGAAGGACAACAAAATATCATAATAGCAACACAAAATTACAAGGAATGTAGCATGCCATGCTCAATTTTGATAATAAAGGAAAGCAAACAAAATACAAATCCAATCATGGAACACAAAACACATGCATCATTCCATAAACCATAATGAATCATTCCCATGAGTTATGTAATCAATTTGTTTTTCACTGCTCTATATATATATATATATATATATATATATATATTATATATATATATATATATAATATATATATATTTGAGATTTCAATGCCCTTAAAAGAGTTCACAAGAACCCTTTGAACATATATAATATATGTATATATGAGAGCTTGAGGGCATTAGGGGAATTTTGAGGGGTCTAAAAAGGGCCTCCTATAAGAAAAATGTACAACCAAAAATAAAATTTTATAAGAACTAATTAGATTCAAGATGAATGATGTTTAACCATGGGGGGTGATTCACAATTTTTGGAGTAAAAAAGTAAAAAGATTAAAAAGTAATAAAATAATAACACTGCTTTTTCAACTAGTATTTTTTACTTATCTCCCTAATATTTTATTCACATTTTGAGCGAGAGTACTTGTTGGATGCAAAAGTTAATTCCTCATCCAAGGAGTACCCATGTTTCATACTTTCGATTGACCCTACTAGATGAAAAATAAGAAATACATGAAAAAACATGATTGCAATCATGTTTTTCATGTAGTAGGGTCCATTGAAAGTATGCAACATGGGTACTCCTTGGATGAGGAATCAAATTTTGCATCCAGTAAGTGTTGCTGCTCGAAATTTGAGTAAACCCATACAGAGATAAGTTGAAAATACGAGTTGAACAAAAATTATTATTATTATTATTATTATGTTTGTTTTTCTTCGCTCTAAAATTTGATGATGTAATCTAATCTTATTTTATTATTTCCGCTATTATTTTATAATTTCCTTAGGAGGCCCATTTTAGACCTCAAAATTCCCCTAATGGGTGCTCCCTCCTCTCCTCCGGTGTGACGCACTGTTAGCTCACAAGAACTTGTCCCTCTTCTGATTTTTCTGCCTATTGGGACAATCCCTTTTCAGGTGCTTCCCTCCATAATGGAAACATGAAATTGTTTTATTTTCCTTTTTATCCTTGCGAGGCCTTGTTTTTGCTCTATCAACATGACATTTTTCCATATCTCGAGAGGTTGAAGTGTGTTGCAACAAGCCTTGTATGCAAGACAAGTTCTGCATCAGTATGGTGTTCAACCTTTCCTATTCATTTTGCTTTCTAATGAGCCTTCTATTTTCTTCCTTGCAGCTCCTAAAGGTTTCTACTCTTTTAAGGGACCGCTCGTTTCTTGTTCTTGATGGAATTCATCCATGTCACAATGTACCATGCCACTTTCCATGCTTTTCTTCTTGCCGCAATTGTCTTCTTATGTGTTGTCACACACACACAACTGCTAGTTTATTAACACAAACAAATTAACTTGTTAACTTGTCTTACTAAAAATATGCATGTTGATTTGAGCCATGTTCATCTACTGTTGTTCACACATCTAGAACTTGTGTTAGTCACATGTTCCAAGAATCAAGAATATATATATATAGTCCTACCACCATAATATTTAGAATTCAACCTTTTACCAAGACCATCATTATTAGTTAAAATCATCTTCTTTACCAAGGATAGCAACCACGACCTCTATAATCTCAAAATCCAATTAGAAAGAAATCTAACACATTAGAATCTTTTATATTTATAACGTTATCATGGATATGCATGCAAAACATAGTTTGTAATCAATACATAGCCATCAATCACAGTGCTACAACCAACACCCATTTGTACAAGAAATCAATCATTAGAAATGACACCAGTAAAAAAAATATCATGCCTCAAAGGTCCTAGATGAAACCTTTTTCTTTTCATTCATCTACCTTTGATCCCATCTAGTCCAAGTGGTGAACCTAGATGTTCATCGTTTCCTTAATAGTTGCAGGATTGTTGGTATCGCTTTGTAACAAGCCTTAGCACATTAAAATACAACATCCAAGACCCCAAACTTTACCTCCAGAGGTTTGAGTATTGAATCTTCAACTCTTATACCACTTTGTAACACACCCTCCAACCCCATTGGGTTATTCTTGGGTACTAGAAGGTGTTACATCATGCTAACCTGATATATAAGGTCTCATTATGGAAATGGGGTTACAAAATTTCTCAATTTCCAAAATCCTTAAAAAATAATTCTACCATCACATCCAACTCATCGAAGGATTTGTAATGATATAAAATTTTCCTCAATCCGACTTATGGATCAAAATATATGGGCATTTGAAGTTTGACCCCATTTTAAACCTATCACATGACACCCATGTGCCCTCCCACATGGGGCCAACATGGTAACCCCACCTCACTTTGGTCTTCCACATCACCCTCTTAAGCCAAAATGTATACTGCAATGTCATTTGGTGATCTCATGTGGCATTTTCCACATTACGCCTCTACACGGGTCC
Organism: Pinus taeda; assembly: GCA_000404065.3. Classification (NCBI taxonomy): domain Eukaryota; kingdom Viridiplantae; phylum Streptophyta; class Pinopsida; order Pinales; family Pinaceae; genus Pinus; species Pinus taeda. The sequence continues at coordinate 196,703 of APFE031560327.1, read as the reverse complement.
CATCGACAAACTGATCCATGTATTTTGAAAAGAGTCCTCAGATGAGATAGACTTGAATCCATGTTAAAGGATGGGAGAACTTCCCATCTCGACTCCCATTAACCTTAGCCTCTCTTGCCATAACACAACGAGAAACCCTGTTGTCTCAAGTTGACATGAACATTTCCCATCTGATGATAGAATTATTTATGTCCCTTACCCTTTACCATCCTCGTCCCTTTCCCAAGGGGAACCTCTCTTTCTCCTCAAGCTCTAAGATGATGTCATCCCAAGTTGACATCACACTAACTTAAGCCCAATATAACTTATTGTTCAAGTCACATCGTCCATGTGGCCTTCCCTGAGGGTTCCATGTGTTAATCATTTTGGGCCTTTTGGCTCTCTAACATAGCCATTAATATCTTCCACGTGGCATGCCCTCTACGTGCCACATATTCTCACTTGAAAACCATTGAGCCATGTAGGATTTGTCCTAGGTTCCCCTTTGACTGACCCCTAAAGTGTTTGGTGAAAAGTCTATGTTATAAGAAAAATTAGGTCTTTGGCCCCGAATAGGGAAATGCTTTCCAAACCCTCCACTAAGCGTCAAATAAGCTTAGACCCTAAACTCCACTCGACCCCACTGAATATTAGGAACTTTGGCACTTTGGTCCTATTAAACATGTGCTACACCCGTGAAGGTCAAACCCCCAAACTCTCGAACTACCAAAGTAGTTCGAGCTTGGGCCCTCCTTTGACCATTTGGGTCATTCAAGCCCTCACTCATTAGGGCAAAGCATTGAGATTGCAGAGAAAACTGGCTTGAACTCCTGAACCATCGAAGTAGTTTGGGCCTAGTCCTACCACAGACCATTTAGGTCATTTGGGCCCTCAACTATTCATGTTGTTCATGCCCCTTGTCTATTTGGGCCTCTCAGACCCTCTTTCCATGCACTAACCTATTCAACCTAGAACTCCCAAACTCCTAAAGTAGTTTGGGATTGGGCCACCATCCTGGCCTTTTGGGCCACTCAGGCCCCTCGGTCATTTGGTCCATTCATTATAATTACAAATGTAAATTGGCTCGAAGCCCCAAACCTTTTTTACTTGACCCAAAAACCATTGTCATATATCTGCAATTCCTTTCTAACTTAAGATATATTCTATGTTCTCTTCCACTCTATCTAGGATGTAATCAGGTTTCTTCGTTGAACCAAATTTCACCCAAAACATATGTAAACAACAAAATTCACGTCTCCATGCAATAAATATGCATTATAAAGTTAAACACCAATAGTTAGACACAATTGCAAGACATGAATTGGGGGAAAACAACGGTTTCCATCAATTAGTAAAGGAAATTTCAGTCTCCCTCAAGGTGAGGATCAACAAAAGATATGGTTGGATGACTCCTTTTTGATATTAGAAGGAAAAGCAATTAGATATATGATGCTAGACGGGGGGGGTTTAGGAACTCAACCCACTATCGAAAAGTTTTTGCATCTCCATAATTGATAAACACGTTTTCTGAGTCAAGTTTTAAAACCAATCTAGATATGGATGGGTTTGGTTCTCCACCAAACATTGCCAATTGGTAGTATTGTTTATATAGATCCATAATTATAGTGGATGGATATGATTGTGATCAAACTTTTTTCCATTGGAAATTTAAAAGCAACTTGTCTTCGCGTTGATTTGGTTGAGGCTTTCTAGATTAGAAAATCTTCAATATCTTCATTAAAAATATAAATATGAAGTCTTCCCTATTCTGGATTCGAGACTTGGACTTAGTGAAAAATATGAAGCAATGCATCAAAAATAGGTTGCGCATCCTTCAAAATACTCAATGTCTGCTTTTTGAAGGGAAGATGTTGCAATATGTTGGCTAGATAAAGGACTACGACATCTTAAGGAAATCTACCATAATATTGAACCTAAGGCTATGAGGAGGAGCTTCGGGACCTAGAAACTCTAGTGGGTCTGCCTCCTATAAGGATGCAATGCAAGGAAAGTTTTCCAAACCAGTATATTAGCCTCAATACAAATTAGTACTCTATTGTTGTAGAACAAATGAAATAAGTTCCTACCATGGCGGTTAATATACCAGAGGTAAAATACCTTTTTTCTTCTCTCCAATCTAAGGATATGATATGCATGCTCAATGGTTTCTTACCTAGATTTAATGCTTTACACTATTGGGTCTTTTCATCCTGTACCCTCAACTATGATATATATTTATGTTCCAAGGATTTTTTTGTTCTCCAATTTGATACTCATGAAGACCTAGAGAAGGTACTGAATGGTGGGCCTTAGTTTTGGGGAAGAATTGGGCTCTTCATCGCCCCTTGGTTCCTAAATTTTGATGCCACAAAAATTGTGGTCTCAACAATTATGGTATGGGTGAGGCTACCAAATATACCCCTCCCTTTTTGGCACCACAAGGTTCTATAGGAAATTAGAAAAACCTTGGGGAAATTGAAAAATATGGACCTTGGAAGAACAGAGAAAGGTATATTTACCTTCTCCAAAATTTGCGTAGAAATAAACCTCAACAAATTCCTACTTGATCACATTCAATTGCAACATAAAAACGTTTAGTGGAACCAAGCATTAGATTATGAAAAAAAAACATTCATATGCCAAATATGCTACCAAACAGGACACTTGCAAAACACATGTCCACAAGAAAAAAATATCCCAAAAAAAGAAAAATGGGTAGGCTTGCAAATCAAAAAGTTGGAAACCTTTGTTGGGTTGTGTTATATTCTTTCCACCACTAGCCCACATAGTTACTTGGGGGTTATAGGGGGCGAGGTCACATAGGGTTTGAGGGGCACCCGTAACACCACTTTATGGGGTCTGGGGTAGCACCCCGGAATATTTTGGTTTTCGACCCTATGTTAGGTTGGGTGGACCCACCTATGCTTTTGTGCATGATTTTCACACATGTTTCTTGGACGCGATGTTTTTTGGTCCATGGTATTGGATGCGATGGTTTTTGGTCCATGGTATTGGATGTGATGGTTTTTGGTCCATGGTATTGGATGGTTCGACATGTATAAATATGTATTATAACATTGAAAGGAACACAATGAAAAATCAAGCTGGTAGTCCTGATTGTGGGATCCAGGGGAAAATATCTGTGTATATGTGTTTTATGTGTTATGCTCTTGCATTGTTTATTTTCTGTGTTTTAGAATTCGTATACAGGTAATTTTTGTACGGGGTTAAAACCTACATCTGGTATCAGAGTTGTTTTGGCTTCAAGGGGACGCTTTTGTTGCTGAGGGGTTTTGCTTGGGCCTGTGGTAGACCTTGTTCAGTGGGAGATCTGTGAGATCAATTTTGGTGGTGAAAGAAGATGGTGAGTAGTGGAAAGATAGAGATTGAGAAATTTAATGGTAAGAGTTTCTATTTGTGGAAACTCAAGATGGAGGATGTGTTGGTGGATAAATATCATTTGATCGTGGTAGATCTGGGTACTAAACCAATGGGAGTGTCCGATGAAGAGTGGAAGAAGTTGGATCGAAAGGAAAAGAGCACAATACGATTGTGTGTCTTAGATACAGTATTGTTGAATGTATTAGGGGAAGCTATGGCGGAGGCTTTGTGGGAAAAGTTGGGGAATTTGTACCAATCTAAGTCTCTAGTGAATAAACTATTCCTAGAAAATAAGCTGTATAACCTGAGGATGAAAGATGGAGACTCGGTGATAGCGCATTTGAATGCATTTAATACTGTGATAATTCAGTTATCATTTATTGATATCAAAATTTCAAATGATGATAAGTGCATTAGTTTGTTGTGTTCTCTACCAAATTCACTGGATAGTCTGGTTATTACAATTAGTAGCAATGCAACTGCCTTATAGTTTGATGAAATAGTTTCATCCTTGCTAACGGAGGAGATGAGATGAAAAAATATGGAGAGCTAGAATGGTGATGCCTTGTCTGTATGAGGACGGTCCCATAATAGAATCAAAAATAAGTCATCGAGTGGGAGATCTAAATCTAGAGGAAGATCTAAATCTCTAAGAAAACCTATAAAGGTGGTGTGCTGGAAAGGTGAAAAGGAAGAGAAATACAAAAGGGAATATAAATCTAAAGCTCCTGGCAAAGGAAAGGGATCTGATGATGCTCCTTCTGCAGAGGCGAAAACACCTCAAATGAAGGTGGGTATGTGTACTTGGCTTCTTCAAGTACACATGTAGATCATGAGGCATGGTTGATTGACTCAGATGCATCCTTTCACTTCACTCCCTGTGGAGAGTGGTTCTGCGAGTATGAGAAATATGATGGTGGCGATGTATTCATAGGGGATGATAGGAAGGCTAGAATCATTGGTCGCAGAAACGTAAAGTTGAAGTTGCAAGGTGGAAGGGTTAGAACACTTCCAGGTGTTCTACGTATTCTTGCATTGGCCAGAAATATGACTTTTGTAAGCAAGCTGGATGATGCAGGTGTAAAAACAGTGTTTGAGAAGGATACCTGTAAGATGGTTCGGGGAGCACTGGTATTGATGTGGGGAGTTCAGATTGGAACTATGTACAAGTTGTAAGGTAGCACTGTTATTGATGGGTGCAATAGTTCTGTGGTTCCTGAAAGTGGAGCAGAAAATCTAGTGGTCTCTAGAGAGAAGACCATGTTG
>APFE031560327.1:163859-182650 GCA_000404065.3 Pinus taeda | reverse complement strand
ACTTTTTTTTTAAACTTAATAAATTTAATAATATTTCAATTTCATATTTATAAACAACTATTATATTTTTTTGTTTTTAAAATATTAAAATTCTATCCTAGCTTAGTATATATCGTTTTCATAATTTTAGTATATACTCTTCTCTCATTCCTTTAATTAGAAGTAGAACTTTAAAATTAGAATTTTTAGAGTATATATATATATATTCACTACTTAATTTACACTTTTAATCCATTTTTATAAATAAAAAATTAATAAACCTTTAAAAACTATATATATACACGGAGAACCACAGCTCCTAATTACACTAAAATAAAGGAAATTATGTACGGATGATATTTCAAGAATGAAGGTATGTACCGAGTATATATACATTAAAAATACGATGCATGCACATGGATTAAAACTGTTAAGAATGCAACGTTTCACTGTAAAAGTCAGCTCAGCACAGCACGGGATTTCGCTGTTCATAAATATCTCCTTCAAATGATGTTGGGTACTATCTAAGGTCGATCAGATCGACCCTTTGTTCATTATTATCCCTGCCCCCCGCGGGGATTAAGCATTTGTTAATGCGTTGAACACAATTAGTTTGGTCACTTACGAGATTTCTCCACCTAGAATTATATTTTTTTTTAATAAAATTATTGAAGTAGAAAATTAATATATTTTTTTTTAATAAAAAATTATTAACATATATCTTTGTTACTGTGGGTTAGTTTAAAAATGTTATTGTAAAATGTATTGTGATATAGGTTTATTTAATGAGTTTGGAGTTAGTTTAAAAATGTTATTGTAAAATGTACTGTGATACAGGTTTATTTAATCAATTTGGTAGCTGCATATTAATACTAGTACAAGTCTGTCTATAGGTTTTTAAATTTATTTGTAATTGGCACTTAATTATTTATTTTTCAATTTAAAAATAATAATGTAGTTGAGTGGCATCATAAATTGTGCAGACTCTATTATATATTATGGATTTTTTCTTTTTTCTTTTTTTAATTTTAGAAGTCTTCTCTTCTTAATATTTTCTTTTCATGATTAGCAGGTGAGGTCTTTGTCACCATTAAATGAATTAACATCTAGCACATGTTTTTTTAAATTGTCGAAGTCTATATATAGTCAGAATCCAACACATGATTTTTTTTATATGTTGGTAATTTACATGAAATATGTCCCATTTTCTCTTTCCATAGAGATCTAAGGCAGTCACCTAAACTTTCCGGGAACTATCAAGTCATATAAGATTAAACATATATATTATACATTTAAATGAATGTTTGAATATATGATCTTTCTACAATAACGTTATATATATAAATTTGGAAAATTTGATTAGTAAGTATTACTGATTAGGAAAAAATGATCACTGATTATAATAATATTAAATTATAATCCATGTGTACTTGACATTTAATTATTTATTTTTAAATTCAAAAATAATAATGTACTTGAGTGCAGGACTCCATCACTCATCATGGAGGGTCTTTTTTAATCTTAGAACTCTTCTCCTCTTAATATTTTACTACAATGATTACTTAGCTAACTATCATGTGAGGCCTTTGTCACCACTCATCATGGAGTGTTTTTTTAATCCTAGAACTCTTCTCCTTTTAATAATTTACTACAATGATTACTTAGCTAACTAGCATGTGAGGCCTTTGTCACCACTCATCATGGAGGGTTTTTTTAACCTTAGAACTCTTCTCCTTTTAATATTTTACTATATTTGAGGCCTTTGTCACCATTAAATAAATTAACATCCAACACATGTTTCTTTAAATCTTCAAATCCATTCCAACACATGATTTTTTTTTATATATTGTAAATTTACATGAAACGCGTCTCATTTTCTCTTTTCATAGAGATCTAAGGCAATCGCATAAACTTTTGTGGAACTCTTAAGTCATAAAATATTGTCATATAGAACACTTGGATTATTCGAATGAAGTTAAAAAAAATTAACACACACAAAAATTAAGGTGATTAACATACAATGTATTAGTTTAAGCATATAAATTATACATTTAAATAAATGCTTGAATATATGATATTTCCATAATAAAGTTTGAAAAAATGATTAGTAGGTAATAATTAGAACTTTTTAATCAAAGATGTAATCATATTCTATTTTTACTTTATAAATTCTCGCACATATATAAAACTAATAGCCTTGCACTAAATTGATTTTCAAAAATATTTTGATTTTTTTAAAAATTAATAAATAATATTTAGGACAAATTGACGAAGTCATAAATAAATTATTAAATTATTTTAAAGTGGAAGTTTTTAAATTTTGTATTTAAAAAACACGAGTAACCAAAGAATTCCACTTTAGAAAGGGATACCATATCAATATCTATATATATTATATATTATATATAATATTATATATATATACTATAGATTATAGATATATCGTATATATTTGATTTTTTTTTTGAAGAAACTCTATTATCATTTCATATTTATATCAAATTAAATATATTAAATAATAAAAACAATTAAAAATAACACCAATATTCCATACAAGGTTTTAATAAAAATATAATATAGTTTTATGGATTTTAAATTATTTAGCTAGGATTTGTCGAGAAGTTAGGAGCATTTATTTGGAAGCTTCACAGAAAAAGGGCCAAATACATCAAATAGATGAAGAGCATCTGTCCCATAGTTATTTTTCAGCCTCAAGACGTTAAAAATAATTTATTTTTTATTTTTTATTTTAACAAAATTTAATATATATTTCAGAAAAAAGCTTATCATTTTGTTTAAATTTTCCTCAAAGAATTTCTAAAAGAATCTACTTTTTAGGAGTCCAATTGAAAAATGGACATTTAAAATAAAACACCAAATAATTTATAACAAGGCTTTAATAAAACAATCAAATATTCTATAACGAGGCTTTAATAAAAATATAATATAAAATTATGGATTTAATATTCGTAACAAAATTTATAATCTTTCAAATAAGGTTTATCATTTTGCTTAAATTTTCTAGTTTTTAGAAGAATATACTTTTAAAATCCAATTGAAAAATAGTTAATCACCATTATTAATGTTTGAACAATATATGCATTTTTATGACTTATTAATACCGGGAGATTTGTGTTATTAATGTTGTGAGTATAGAAGGAATTTATTTGTGTTATTAATGATGCGGTGGATTAGAACTCTTCTCCTCTTCATATTTTTAAATGAATTAACATCCAGGACATGTTTCCTTAAATCTTCAAGTCCATATATAATCGGAATCCAACACATGATTATAAATTTTTTTTATATGTTTGAAAATTTATATGAAGCACTTGTCATTTTCTCTTTCCAAGGAGATTTAAGGCAATCACCTAAACTAACTTCCAAGTCATGAAGGATTGTTATATAAAACACTTGGATTAATCAAATGAAGTTAAAAATTTTAACACACAAAAATTGAGGTGATTAATAAACAATGTATTAGTTCAAACATATAAATGATACATTTAAATGAATGTTTGAATATATGATATTTTTAGGATAACATTCATTATATACATATTTGCAAATGAATTTGCAAAAATGATTAGTAAGTAATAATTAGAATTTTTAATCAATAATGTAATCATATTTTATTTTTTACTTTATAAACTCTAGTACATATATAAAATTATTAGCTTTTACTAAATTAAATTTTCAATAATAAATAATTTAAGACATATGAGTGATCATACAATTAATTATTAATTAATTTAAGTCAGTTATTGAATAATTTTCATTTAAATCAAATTCAAGTTTTATAATTATATATATTTTTATATATGAGGAATCTTTTTCATGTAAACAAAGAAATTATATATTATCCACTTTACTGATTTATACGTAAACTATATATATTATAATTAAACTAAGGTTAAAAAACAATATTCCCATACTAGCTTTAAGTAAAATGTTAGATTTAAATTATTGGATTTAACTTTCATAATAAAATTTATATATTTCAAAGAAGACTTATCATTTTCTTTAAATTTTCTAGGAATGTTTAAAAGAATCTACATTTAGAGTCCAATTGAAAAATGGTTGATCATCATTATTAATGTTAGAACAATATATGTAGTTTTATGAGTTATTAATGCACAAAGATTTGTGTTATTAATGCTACAAGTACATAAGGGATTTACTTGATCTGCTCGATCTTGTGGATTAGAGCTCTTCTTCTCTTAATATTTCCGGACAATGGTTACATAGCTAACTAGTGTGTGAGGCCTTCAGTGCGATTAAACGAATTAACATCCAACACATGTTTCTTTAAATTGTCAAGCCATATATAGTCAGAATCCAACCCATGATTATTTTTTATGTGTTGGAAATTTGCATGAAGCATGTGCCATTTTCTCTTTCCATAGAGATCTAAGGCAAACACCTAAACTCTTCTGGAGCTCTCAAGTCATAAAGGGTTGTCATATAAAACACATTGATTATTCGAATGAAGTTAAAAAAGTTTTAACACACAAAATTTAAGGTGGTTAAGAGACAATGTGTTAGTTTAAACATATAAATTATACATTTAAATGAATGTTTGAATATATGATATTTCTACAATAACGTTATATATATACACTACTATTAATGTTAGAACAATATATGTAGTTTTATGAGTTAGTAATGCCATGAGATTTGTGTTATTAATGAGTACAAAAGGGATTTAGGCGATCTGCTCAATCTGGTGGATATCTCCATGTAGATATCTTCACATTTACAATAATTAATCCAAATGAGGGAAATTAAAAACAATATTGAGTGTAATAAAATTTTGTGCGGGCCTGTGCCAATTTGTGCTCTCCACCCTGCACATTTTTTATGCTCTTCACTATGATTTTCTGCTTTGTGCCTTGGTAATTGTTATTTTCTGCTCGAACTTCTGTAAGTCAAGTGTTGTGATTTTCTACTCTGCACCCTGGTAATTGTTATTTTTTGCTCAAACTTCTACAAGTGAAGTTAGCATGAGGATCAAAGTGTTTAAGTGTGCTGCAGGTTTGGAATGAACAATTGTAGCGTTGACTCTAATTGGTAATTCCTAGCCTCTAGTTAAATATTTCTAAACACTGTAAAAAGCTAGCAAAGATTGAGATGAATTCCTTTGACTATTAGTTCTGTGTTAGTTCGATATATAAAGGATTTATATGAATTCCTTTGTCTATTATTTCTCTATATCTTTCACACTTTTTTGGTTCTTTCGTATCCTTTACAACCTTAGAGAATCACCTTAATTCTCTAGGCAACATTGCCAAAAATTATGTGAGATTCTTATATAATATATAAGAACCAAACTCATGAATGGTTTGAACTAAGTTGTGTAGGATAAGAGGTAATTTCATAATGCTAGAGTAACTAAGATCAAGGATTTCAAAATTTTCCAGATTTACAGGAGATGGAGGCAACCTTCTAATGGGCACACGATTTAACCTTAAATATACCAGTTGTTTTTATGAAACCCACCTTTCGAAATATATCTAATCTGTTAAATACGATTAATGCTGACACTTTTCATTTTTAGTTTTCACATGTGTTCCCTCCCATTTTCCTTTTACTCCTTCATATACACATCACATAATTTTCAATGCTTTCACTAATGCTATGGCAATATTCAACAAGAAGCATGCCTGGATAAACCATTGTTTTATTATATGAGACAGTTTATAGGTTACACTCCTCTATGCATGTATATGATGTTAATAAAACAATTTAAATAAAACATGCTTATAAGGTTTTCAAAATCAAGAATTACCAACAATGTCTTCTCTTTTATATATATGTTTCCTCACATCACTACCTTATTATTATATGCTTGGTGAATGACAAAATTCGAAGTTATCTTTTTTTTTTTTTGTAGGCAAAGGTGTTACTCTTGTTTTTCTATTATCAAGTCAAAAAATTACAGCAGTATTGGTGGAACCATCTACATGCCCACAAGGGGAAACCGGGTAGGGCATCCACTTAAAGTTTTTAACCGCAGATCAAAAAAAGAAATACCATAGTCTGTTTTTCCAAGCTATATAAACTACACAATCATTCCACGTTCTGATTCTGCTGATATACACATGATAGCTATCTATTACAAAACTATGAACCTGTCTAGTCTATCTATATGCCGCAGATTCATCAAAAAAGAGAACATTAAAACAGAATTTACTCAGCTGCATCTCCTAGATTTGGTGAGATCTCTTTGTTGCTCCGCTTTTGACTGTCTTTAAGCATCTGCTGGATTTCATCTAACTTTTTCTCCTGCATTTCCATGGAAATTTGTAGTATGTGGAGCTCCCGCCTCAAATTGGGGACTCCCTGAGCCAACTCTGCCATTTCAGTAGCAGCCTGCTCGAGAGCCTTAGCTAGTAACCGTTTCATCACCCAGTAAATGTGTAAAGACTGTTTAAACAGGGACATTCTGCCTCTCGTATTGCTGGGGTCATGCACTAGAAATTCCCAGTCCTCCATCTCCGAGTCGGTTTGGGCTTGAATAGCTTCTTCTTCCATGTTTTGGATAATCCTCCTGATTCTGGGACTGGTATTCTGAGAGTAGGCTCTCTTAGCTTGTTGGAGTTTCTGTTCAAAAGTCTGTCTGGCCCTTCTGGCTGGTCTCCTACTCTGCTCCGGCCGTTCTCCCCTTCCTCCACGAGCTCTATTGGCCTCGCTATCTTGCCCATTGTTTGGTTCTGCCTCGTGGTTAGCTTGTCTATTCCTCGTCTGCCGCCCTTGGTGCGGTACCCTTCTGCCCCGCCGGCTCCGCTGGCTGATGCCCATAGCGTACTGCTCCAATTCCTCTCTGTTCATGCTTTGCTCTCTGCTTTCATCCTCATCAGAAACGTCGAGAATTTCATAAATTTCCTCCGCTTTCTCTTCTTTCATCACCCCTTTCCCCTTCCTGTCTTGCTCTCTGATTCGCTCCGCTTCCATCTCTTCTGCTAACCTGGCTCTCTTTCAAGTTTCCATAATACAGCTCACAGGTGAACGACTACGCTTAGCACGGGAGGCTCTCGATGGACCTGTGTTTCCTCTCGCTCTGCGGATGTTAACTGTATTCTCTTTGTGCCGGGTGCTTTGCATGCAGGCTGATATAAAGTCCCTAATCCCGCTCCTCCTATCTGTCCCCTTGTCCTTACCCTGCCATCTGTTATTCCGATCATCGCATTTACTATCAACAATCTTATTAGATTTATTCCCATTTAAGGTCGCTGACATGTACTTTCCTCCTCTCCACCAGTTCAAAAATATGATTGGATTTTTATGAGGTGGATTTTTCCTCTCTGTTTTCGCACCTTCCCAATATGATCTCACATGGTGATCACTAATCTCCTCCCCAGGTCCTTTCTGACACTCATTTACTGTCTGACCCAAATTCTGTTTGTCCCCAGTATTTCGCACGAGTATTGCAATTCGCGGGGGAATCCTATTCATGATGATCCTGCGTGGCCTGGTCATGGTCATGATTTATGATATTGTCCAGCTCCTTCCATTCCTCATTAACTTGAATCGTTCTCCACATGCTGTCTATCTTGCCAGCTCGGCCCTTACAACCCCAGTTTGCAAGAAAATCCGCTGCACGATTCCCGTTTCGTTTTACATGGGTGAAGATTTTGTATTCCACACCTTTCAGTAATTCTGCAATGTCCTGAACGATGCCTGCTGTTCGACAGCTGCTAGTGACCTGTTCCCAGTTTCTACCATTATTAATCTTTTTCAATGTTTCGATGACCAGTTGGGAATCCCCCTCGATCTCCAGGTTTCTATAACCGTTGCGTATTGCAATTTGAAGGCCCTGGTGGACAGCCCATAGCTCAGCCTCGTTATTAGTCATTTCTCCTCCCCACTCCGCAAAAATCCATCTGGTATTCTGCTGGCTATCCCTAAAGATTCCTCCAAATCTAGCATTACCTGGATTCCCTTTCGAAGCCTCGTCAAAGTTTAATTTGACGAAATTACCTTTAGGATATTCAAACCTGTCCTAGCTCTGATTACTTGTGGTGATCCTCGCAGGCTGTTTATTATGGACCATCTCGAAATTTATGTTTAACGATTTGAGGATGTGATCCTCTCCCGAATTCGCCTTCCAATCCTCCATCACCCATCTTTCCACTAATATCGTTTCTCTGGTGAGAAGGACAACCCTTTTCCATATCTTTTCCCAATTTTTGCCTTTGTTCTGAAAAATTCTTCGGTTACGCTCCTTCCACACCATCCAGAGAACGAATCCTGCCATGAGGTCCCAGGCTCTCCGCACCACTCTGCATTGGAATTTTTCATTCTGCCATAGGAAGATTATCTCTCCAGTTTCTTTCGGATACTTTCCAGGTTTGCAGAATAGCCTCCCTACTTCCCTCCAAAGAGTTTTGGTATAGTCACAATTGATTAATAAATGTTCCTACGTTTCTAGCTCTCTGTTGCATAAGTGGCATTTTGAGGGACCATTGAAGCCTTTCTGTTGGAGCTTGTCCCAAGTCAAGATCTTATGATTGGGTACCAACCATGCAAAAATAGTAACTTTTGGCCACCAGTTTTTTCCCCAGAAGATTTTCCATTCCCGGGTTCTTTCCAAGGCAGCTTGCTGATCTGTCAAACAGTATGCTTCTCTGACTGTGAAAGTTCCTTTTGGTGACTTCCCCCATCTAATGATATCTTGTCCTGTTCTCACTTTGACTTTTTGGGATTCAATTTCCTTCCAAAAAACCTCTTGTTGTTCCTGGTTTGTCTCAATGTGCCAGTCCTCCAAAGGTTTCCACTTCCTCCAAATCCCATCCTCTTCGTTTTCTTTCCAGTAGTCTTTAATATATTTGTAATTGTTCCCAATTTTGTTCTGAATGTCCTGAATGCCTTGGATGCTGTTCATTTTCTCCCGTTGCTGCCATTTCTCTTCCCAAAAATTAGCTTCCTTTCCCGCTCTGATTTCCCAGAAGATGTTTTCGTTTACTATGTCACGGTTTTGACTGGCTAACTCCCATACATTCGAACCCCTCGAGGTTTCTTGTATGTGATAAATTTCCTCTGGTGATGAAGGCATATTGTATTTATACCTCCAAAGCTGCTTCCATAGATCATTACCCCTCTCAACCAACGCCACCATAGTTTAGCACCAAGAATTTTATTGAGCTTACTCGGATCCCTTAGCCCCAGACCTCCCTCCTCCTTGTGTTTTATCAAATGATTCTAGGAAACTAAGGCCCACTTCTTCTGGTTAGAGGACCCACCCTAGATGAATTTCCTTAGTATTTCTCTGATCTTGACACAGACTCCTTGAGGAACTGCCATAACCGAAAGGCGATATATAGGGATTGCTTGTAATACAGATTTAACCAAAACAATCCTTCCCGCAATATTTAAGGTTCGAACGGTCCAGTTTGCCATTCTATTTGTTAATTTGTCAAGGATCCCCTGCCAATTCTTCAATCTTTTTGAGCTGTAATCAAGGACATTACCCAAGTATTTCGTTGGGAGATCTCCTTGTTTGAATCCAAGCAATCTGGATAAGTGCCTTTTCACTGTCTCCACTGTATTAAACATAAAGGTGCAGGATTTGTCCTTGTTTATTTCCTTGCCAGAAGCCTCTGCAAATAAGTCAAGAGCACTTTTCAGGTTTCTCACTTCCCGCACAGTTGGTTCCCCGAACAACATAATATCATCAACGAATTGTTGATGAGTTATAGGAAAATCATTACCCCATAACCTGAGCCCTTTGATATTACCAACAACTCTTTCTTGCTTAAGGTATCTACACAAACCTTCGGTAGCAAGAATGAACAAGAAAGGCGAGATAGGGTCGCCTTGCCAAATTCTTCTGGAGGCCTTAAAGGTCTTAGAAGGAGTGCCATTCACTAATATTGAGAAATTGGGGGTTGATATACAACTGAGAACCCAACTTATCCATCTGTTACTAAAGCCAAAGCTTCTCATGATTTCTTCTAAGTACTGCCAGCTGACTCTGTCATAGGCTTTTGACAAATCTAGTTTTATCATCATTCCTTTTTGTTTCTTAGTTTTCATAGAATGGATAACTTCTTGGGTAACTACTAATCCATCCAGGATTTGGTGTCCCTCCACAAATCCAGTTTTCTCTGGGGATATTAATTTCTCTAGCAACGGTTTTAGCCTTTTAGCCATGAGAGAGGAAATTATCTTGTAAATAACATTACAAAGGGCAATGGGTTTAAAGCCCTTGGCATCCTCTGAATTATCAGTTTTAGGGATCAAAGAGAAAAAGGTAGAGTTAAGAGCAGTCCATACCTTTTGGTTCATCCGGGATTCCTCAACCAGATCCAGAATTTCCTTACCCAAGAAATGCCATCCCGCTTGATAGAAATCCACTGTAAATCCATCAGGACCAGGGGCAGTTCCTTTCTTCATGCTCATCACTACTTCCTCCACCTCATCCAGACTAGCAGCTCTCATTAGGGCTTTGTTCTAGTCTTCAGTAACCATTCTGGGGATGACTCTACATATTTGCTTGATTGCATCAGATCTATCCAATTGAGGTTCCGTTAGAATTCCTTTGTGGTAGTCCATCAACACTCCTTCAATCCCTTCCTACTCCACAATCCTTTCCCTGTTTTCATTCTTGATTGAAAATATTTTGTTTCTCTGTCTATGGTGAACCATTGCTTGGTGGAAAAATCTAGTGTTCCTCTCTCCTTCCCGAAGCCATTTGATCCTGGACTTCTGCCTCCATAACACTTCCTCCTGTTTCCTTCTTTCTTCGAGTTTCCCCAAGATTATTCCTTCTTTTGCGGAGCTTTCCTCTGTTCGTCCTTCATTTATTATTTTTTGCTGAATTTCTTCCATTTCTGTTTCCAGTTTTTGTTTTTCCTCCAAAATATTTCCAAAATCTTCCTTATTCCACTTTTTTATCCACTCTTTTAACTGTTTTAACTTGAGTTGGAAGGTATGCATTTTACCTCTCCCTTGGGCTGTACTTTGCTGTCACCATTCCTCCAGCTTTCCTACAAAGTCAGGGTGTCTAAGCCAAAAGGTTTCAAATCTGAAAGGCTTCTTGCCTAGATTAGCCTTAATACCTACTTCCAGTCTAATTGGCCAGTGATCAGAACCAAGAGCTGGCATAATTTTGGCTTCTATAAAAACATCTCTATTCATTATTGTTTCAGAGACTAAAAACCGGTCCAATCTGGTTCCTACCCCCCCTCCTGCTATTCCATGTAAATATCCCATTAATGGTTGGTATATCAACTAGTTTCAGACCTTCAATCGTATCACTAAATAATTACATACTCTGGTCTGCTCTCCTTATGCCCCCCTTTTTTTCTTGAAGGGATCTTATTATATTAAAATCACCTCCTACTATCCAGTCATTATCTGGATACAGTTTTTGGGATGTTTGAAGATTCTTAAGGAAATTTCCTCTATCTCCCGGGGTATGGGGACCATACACACCTGAAATTGATACCTTCTCTTTTGTACCTGCTATTCTCCCTAGCCCTGTTAAGATTCTAGGAATGCTAGTCCAGTTCTCAAAAATTATATCATTTGGGTTCCAAAGAATTGCGATGCCACCAGCAGAGCTGATTGCATCCTGACCCATGATTTCATAATGCAGTTTACTATTTTTAATAATACCTTCCATCTGATGCATAGTAATTTTAGTTTCTTGTAGAATCATTATACTTGGTTTTTCTTTTTTCAGTTTCTCCTTCATATACCTCTGTTTACCCTTACTGTTCAACCCTCTAATGTTCAAACTGACAATAATCATTTAAAACTTTTTGGAAGGGTAGGAAAATACCTCAGAGAGAGGTATCACTTTACCAGAATTAATCAGGACTTCCCCAATAGCTTGGATCGTTTCGTTCAGTCCTTTTCTTCCTTTTTTTCTACTTCTTTTTCCAGATCCGCCTATTCCCGACTGTTCTTTCCCCTATTCTCCTGTAGTGACATCTTGATCCTCCATATTCCCTTTATTCCTTTCTTTAAATTTTTGAAAGGCTTCCTTATACATTTGTTTCTGCTGATCTGGGATAAATCTTTCATCCAAGTTCTTCCATTCCTGGATTAATTTCTTCATGACTATTTCCTCCTCGGCCTCGTTTTCTTGCTGTTGTTCTGTCTCCATTGGGCTCTGGTTATTTTGTGTTTCTATCCTTTCCTCTAGTATTTCTTTGCTTGTTTCCCCTTGTACTACCTTCTTTTCTCCTGATTCCTGGAAAAAATCCATAGGTTCATTTTCTAAGTCTTCACCTTCCGCCATATTCTCCTCATTTTCTTCATTATTTTGTTGCAGAATTTTAAACTTATTCTGACTTTTGATGTTTGATGATTGGGTAGGTATTGGCGTTCTTGCTCCTTCTCTGATCGATTTCTTTTTCTTGATAACCTGTTGGAAGTCTTTCTCAGCCTCCTCCTTTCCTTCTGCTACCTTCGGCTATCCCTTAGGTTTCCTTGTGTAATCTTCTTCCTTAGTTAGGGGAAATTGCCTAGCTAAGTGGCCGTATTCATGGCATCGGCGGCACCTAAAAGGAATATGCTCATAGTCCAGCGGTTGCTGCCATATCGAATCATGGTATTCCAACTCAATGTGCTCTGGGAGGGGCTCAACTATATTCATATAGACACAGATTCTTGCATAAGAAGTGAACTTACCTCTCCTTGTTGTGTCAGATACCTTGATAAAAGCCGCAATGGTGTTGCCAATCCCTTCCAAAATTTTAGGGTTCCAAAATTCTACGGGAAGTCCAAACAATCTGACTCAAATCGGGGCTTCCAGCATCCTTTCGTTGTCCGGATTGTATCGTTCCTCCCAGAATTTCATGAACATGCCTGCATTATTCATGAAGTATGGCCCTTCCTCAAAGACCCTTTCCTTGTCCTCCAGATTTGCAAAGATTGCCGTGAAAAAACCTTTTGCACCCAATTTCAGTTCTATATGGCCCTTTGGTTTCCATCTCTGATAGATCCATCTGTATAGCTCTTTTTCATTTGGCCAATACCCAACAAACTTGCAGATCAAGGCATGATCTTTCATATAATTGGTATACTCCTCTAGCATGTTGTTGGGTATTACATATCTAAGCTTCTTGTTTGCCCTTGGGAGGCATTTTCCACCTGTCTTCAGTTGCCACAGTTTACCCATCACCGGTGGTTCCTTGTTATTCTCCCTAGACTCATTACCGTTTTCAGAACCACTTGCCTCTCCTGCAACTATATTCTTAAAGGAGGGGATCTCTCCCCTCCCCTTCTGGTTCTCCATTTTTCCCTCAGCCCTTGCAGCTTCGAAGTTCTACCGCGGCGCTGAGAGAAAAACGTTTCTGCCCCTCTCTGCTTCAATTACCCTGCACAGTCTGCTGCCCCCGATTTGCTCAGACTGTCCTGCAGCGCTGCATGTCAGGACTGAAACCTTAGTCTGAACCACCCCGCATGCTCCGCTTCCGCTCCGCCCCCTAATCAAAGACTCAACTCAAATTCGATGACAAATTCGAAGTTATCTTTTTAATTGTGAATGAATTTGCAATTTTTTTCAATAAATATACTCCCATTAGGGGAACTTTGAGGTCTAAAATGGGCCTCCTAAGTAAACTATAAAATAATAGTCAAAATAATAAAATAAGATTAGATTACATCATCAAAATTTAGAGGGAAAAATGAAAAAAAAGAAGCTATTTTTTCAACTTGTATTTCCAACTTCTCTCCCTATCAGTTTACTCAAATTTCGAGTGGCAACACTCATTGGACGAAGAATTTTATTTCTCATCCAAGGAGGACCCAAGTTGAATACTTTCGATGGACACTACTACAAGAAAAGTGAGAAATACGTGAAAAATGTGATTTCAGTAATGTTTTTCATGTATTTCTCATTTTTCGTGTAGTAGGGTCCATCAAAAGTATGCAACATGGGTACTCTTTGGATGAGGAATTAAATTCTAACTCCAACAAGTAGTCTCGCTCGAAATTTGAGAAAAACGTTAGGGTGATAAGTTGAAAATATGAGTTGAAAAAGTAGTTTTATTATTTTTTAATCTTTTTACTTTTTTACTCCAAAAATGGTGAATCATCCCCCATGGTTGACATCATCATCTTGAATCTTATTGGTTCTTATAGAGTTTATTTTGGTTGTACATTTTTCTTAGGAGGCCCATTTTAAACCTCAACATTCCCCTAATGAATTAGTCTCACATCACCAACCTCATTCATATTTCAACTATAATATAGTTGAATAATATAATGTAGAAAGGATCGTATTCACCGAGTTTCATGTGAACATGACAAATTTCAGTTCCCAAAAGTTCAAGGCCGATCAATTTTCATGCAAGGATTCAGAACTGTGTTTTGCCTCACCCCACAAATTCTAAGGTCAATCCATTTTTATCGCCAAGAATCAAAAGGAAAATATAGAATCAATCAACGTCATTATTTACATCCCTATGTTCGTGTTAGTTCTAGTTCTACAATTTTAGGTATTGGCCACTCTAGAGGTTTTCCTCTATGGACTACCTTATGGGTATATGTGTTTTTTTAGTGTTTCAAAAATCAATCAACATATAAAACTGCAAGGGAAATCCCCTGACGTAATAAGTATAAGGTTTCTTATGTATTAATATATCATGTATTTAAAAAAAATAGGAATGTTTCTTTACCTCGCTAAAAGGTATATTCTATGAGTAAATCTAGGTCTACTGTATCATAATTAATGCAATGGAGAATCCATTCACCTGTGAATTTTTTAATTGGATTGGTAACTTCCAATAGAGGAAAAATTGCCTACGAATAGATATTGCTTTGTATAGTCACTAGACCATTGTTTGAAACTACATATGATTCATAAATACTCCCAATAGACTGTTGAACTTGTTCTCATTTTGTGTCGGTGCCAATCATGAGATTATAAGTTACACCAATTTTGTTTTATTCTATGAGACAATTTATAAGTTACACTCTTATGATGTTAATAAAATAATTAAAATAAAACATTCTTATAAGGTTTTCATAATGTGAGCATATTAATTTAGTTAATGTAAAATTTGGCATATATTATATATAGAGCTCCCCATCTCGAGTTTATGCTTGTTGTACGTCTTCATTAAATGTGGTAGTTCCCTTGCATATAAAATCATTGTTTGTAAGCTTAAGTAGGAAGCCTTCATCAAGGTAGGTTGCAGTCACAATTTTTACTAAACCAATTTCACTAATTCTAATTCTCCCCTTATGCAGAAATCCTTCATCAATCTAGTAGTTAATAAAGTAGGTCTTATACCATATATCTCCAAAATTCAAAACCATCACTACAAAACTGGTGACCCTAATAAGGTTGAGCACGGGTTCAGAATTATAGTTGCGCATATCTCCAATTTGAAACCAAAACCAACTATAGATTTGGCTTTCTAGGATGTGCTAGAACAAACCAAAATAAGAAATAAAAATGGGTTTCCATGAATTATGATAGAATCTTGTATTCCATATATTTTGGGCGCAACCCCAATCCCCATTTAGGATTATGTTGTTTCTATGTCCCAACCCAGAGAACATTTGAACTCAATCTCTTCCAAGAAACAAAAATAATATGAAATATGTTCAGAAAACCTACTAACCTAATCAATATAAGATGGATGCTTCCCAATATGAAAAGTGGACACCAACAATGCCAAAGCTTGCAAGTGGTTCATACTCACTAGAAGCTAGTCATACAACATCTTCCTGTGTTCATCACACATGCTTTTCAACAACTCATTCTAACGTTCAACTATGGAAACATGCCTAAATTAAGAAACTCTATGGACCTCTTAGGATACATAAATAATAGAGCTCACTGCATGGATCTCCCTTGGCGTCTTGTGTAAGAGCTAAGAAAGTTACAAATAGAAAAAGAAAGCTCGCAAGTTATACTATTGCCGGGAGATATTAAAGAGATAAAATTTGCCATGTTTATGATCCCAATTCACTAGTTGTTTACACCATATATAGGCTGGCTGAACTTA
The DNA here is from genome assembly GCA_000404065.3 of Pinus taeda. Taxonomy (NCBI): domain Eukaryota; kingdom Viridiplantae; phylum Streptophyta; class Pinopsida; order Pinales; family Pinaceae; genus Pinus; species Pinus taeda. Next base: position 166,703 of record APFE031560327.1, on the reverse strand, counting down.
TTCCTCTCCTGCCTGTGAGAGAGGCATATATGAGCAACCTGCAGAGTCTCTTGTGGGTGGTGCAAATAAAAGAACAAATAGGCCTTGAGAGGTACAACTATATGGGAAGTTATTCTGGTACATTATCTAGCCGTCGATTTCTACTTAGTTGAGTTTCCCATGCCAAAACGCATTAAATGTTGTTTTAGAGCTCGATGCAGAAAACTCAAGATGTTTGATATGCCCAACCACTTGGCTATCCGAAATGTCCAACCTTTGCATCCTCCAAGAATGTATTTGAGCATTGTTGAAGGGTAAAAGCGTGGTGGGGTTGACATATAATGTGGTTATAACTAAATATTTTTAGCACATATGAAAACATAAGTTTGACTTTTGCAAGAAATCAATGATGTTATTAAAGAATAGGTTAAATATTTGATGTTATTAAAACATAGTTTAAAATCTTTAAAATATGCAAATTTAGGATTCTATAGAAGATTTTTGAAATTTGATTTTTATACACAAAATAATTAATATCCCACTTTTGTTATAGTTTCCAAATAGTTCATTTTTTCCTAATTACACATGCTCCTTGATAGACATTTTCAATTGGTTTTCAAGGTATATACTCATAGTCGATATGTAATTTATGTGACCAACAACTACATAAATACACAACACTGAATGTAGAGTATATTGTTGGACATGTGAAACAAGTCAAACACATGGTGGTGTTTTTTATGTGGCTATAGGCCGTACTGCTTCATTGCACTCATGGAAAATCAGGAAGTAATGAGCCCAATTTCTTTACATTATTGAACATTACGAGTGCAGAAAACGAGCATAAAAATCATACAAGATAGATTAAGCTAATCCTAAGAGATCAGACCCTAAAGCCTAGTCACGATCAACGTCCAATGTAGAGAGATTTTCTGAAATCCTGAGTTTTTTCTATTTTCTTCTGGCTATGATTTTGAGACCTTTCGGGATTGCAATTTTAATGGCAAAAAATATGAGCAGAGAGAAGAGAGAATATTACATCGTTGACTAAGAAGAATGTGGTAGTAGTGACAGTTGCATCCACACCAACCAGAAGAATAATTATAGGCGATGTGGCCAAACACCAAAATTTCTCAAACATCTTTACTTCTTAGAAGACTCAATGCCAGTTGTTCTCCGAGCCCTGCTAATATGTTTTTAGGTGATCTTTTGAGCCATCCAGAAAATACCATTAGGTTTTGCTTCTGCCAACAATATCTAATATAAATTGTCTGCGTGAATTGGAGAAGCGCTGAATGAATTTGCTAGAGATCCTTATTTTGATTATTGCTATTATCATTAAGATATTTTATTTTTTAATTAATAATATTTTTTTATTTCATTTAAAAATAAACATATTTAATTAAAAATATATTTTTAAAAATCTTGTTACGATTTATATATTGTTTTCATATTTTGATTTATTATGGAAGGTGTATTTTAGTTTTTTAAGATTTTTTTTGCAATTTTGTATTTCCTATATTCGTATGTAGAATGCTAAGTTTAAAGAGCTTTGTCATTCTTTTTTATATTTTTTTTATTAGAATCATTACATTTCAACATCTCCATATTTAATTTAAAGTGTGAAGATTTTTAATCTCAATAATTGTCTATCATGGATCTACATTTTACACTCTTACATTTTATATATAGAATGTGAAAGCGCATCCCTATTGTTTATTTGCAGTGATATCTAAGGGACTTGTATTTTAGATACAATATAAACTCATCATCATCATATGCCCACTTGATTTGATTTTCATTGGTCATTTTATTTTTAGAATGGTTTCCATTCCAACTAATTTCTATAGCGGTAATGTTTCACCATTAGATGACTTTCATATTTATAGATATTCATAAATATTAAAATTAACTATATCCTAAACATTAAAATTAGCTTATATAAATTTCGATTTTTTTCTTTTTCTTTTATTTCTATACAATTATAATAAGATTAGTTGCATGTTTAAATTAAAAACCAATCAAAGGGCTAACCACATTTTCATTAAATCTAGTTTAATGAATCTTTAATTTAACTTTTTTTCCATTTAAATAATCTTTATCTTTTCTCAATTGATTATTTAAAATATTGCTATATAATCATAATTTCCTTTGTTGATTATTACGCTATAATAATGTAACATAATAATGCATATTATGTTATGGTTTTACTAACATAAACTAAAAATTAGTTCATCATGGCTAATACTAGGGATAGATTTAATGAACCTGTAAATAATCTTTAATTTTTTACAAATTTTTAATTAAAAAATATTTGAAAATACTTTTGATTAAAGTTGTGATTTATCATCTCTATCTCTAACTCTATCTCTAGTTGCAATCTTTAATCCAAGATGAATGACTATAGAAAATAAAGCTACTGTGTTGTTAGTTGGTTTAGTGTAATATCTTTTTCTTAGATTAGCACAATAAATAGGTTGCATAGACAATTGAATTACATTACAATAATGTAATTACATTTGATACATGGTTTTTATTTGCAACCTCTTTAGCCATATGTTGGTAGAACCTTATTTGTTATTTATGGGATTGTACTTTCAATGTCTAGAGAACACTTTTGCACAAAGCAAATAAACAAAAGCCTTTGCTAGATGAATCCACGGTTACTATGTTTTCATAGAGAAAAAATAACTTAGTTAATATTATACAGTTTAGTTATATATCATAATATTAAAATAGAATATAAGTGAATTTTTAGATCAACAAAGCTTATATGAAGAACTAGCACATGTTTATCAAATTATTTTTAGTATGCTTTAAATGTTTAATAAAGAAATTGATTATATTTAAAGAATTGCATTTATA
>APFE031560327.1:134074-163429 GCA_000404065.3 Pinus taeda | reverse complement strand
AATGTAAGGGCACAATAATAACAATAGTGGGCTTCTATGGGGCAAAATAGTAACAATATGGGCACTGCATGGGTACATCAATATAATAAGTGGGTTGTACTAATAACAATAAGGGGTTACACTAGTAGTATAGGGGTCTAACAACTGTTCTCGACGAAACCGCGCCAACCCTTTCTTCTGCTAAGAGATTATCAATTATCTGAGACCTATGCTTTAGGTGTTGCTGCAATCCACCTGTTCCTACGAAAGCTTCTGTATACACCTCTGCCACTAAGGCTCTATAATCAATGATGCTAAAAAAAAATAAGGCTCCCCCTACTCTGTGCTCTGATACCAAGATAAAAATCACATTGGATTGAAAAGAAGGAGTTGCAGCTCATAGGTGAGTACTGCACCTGGAGACTGCATTCAAACGGAGAGATCAATCTACCTTCATTAATCAGAAAATACATCTTTAAGTACATCACAAGAAATCAAGAAGTTGTAAATAGACTCCTAAATTCTAGGAACAAATCCTAAACTAAGGAGATGCGTTACAACAATGTAACCATTTTTCCACTAATATAAAAATAATATTAATTATTTTCAACTTGCTTAACTATAGGCCACATCAATTATCTGATAACAAATTTCTAGTGATTTTTTTTTTTTAACTTTTGGATTATAGTAGCTAACCCTTAACTCCTTTTTAATTAATTGCATCTGTAAACAAACACAAACAAAAAATTTAAAGGTTAATCATTTTGAGGCATAAGCATGCTAAACTCAATATAATATGCTTATGGTACCTCTCGAATAAAAAATTTAAAGGTTAATCATTTTGAGGCATAATCATGCTAAATTCAATATAATATGTTTATGGTACCTCTACACAGACGCATTAATTAACAAAGTTTTCTCCTTCTTTCAATAGTGATTTTCTTATATTTGAAATGGACTCAATGACATGATTGATTGATCATGAGCTATGATTCAATTGGTATTGGTTTGAACATTGATCATCACTGGAATAATATAAGGTTTTCTAGTAACATATTGATAATATACTATAGATTTAATGCAAAAAATAATTTTCCCATGATTTGTAGACTAATTGATTTAAATGAGATTTAAATTCAAACCTTTACTGCATACTTCATTAAATGTTAAAAGAAAATGCTTTTTCTATAGTAACCAATGTTTTGCTGGACTTTTATGTTCTTCACTTTAATTTACCTATAATTAAACTAAGGGATAGGGAATAACTACTATGTAACACTTGTTATTATCATAGTAAGTTAAAATTCTAGTTATTATCATCGTAAATTAAAATTTTGATTTTGAAGATGAAACAAATTAAATCATTGAGATTAGAGGATGTAAAGTCAAGTCTATTAAATTTCTAATTTTAATTTTAAAAATGAAACAAATCACATCAATATGATTGGAGGCCAGTAAATTTAAGTCGACCACCAAATTGGGTGATTTGTTATTATTTTGTATTAACATGATAAACAAGTATTAAAGTTAATACAAAATAATAAAAAAATGTATTAGAAGTGCAAAACCATCAAATTTGATAAGTGTTTTAGATTTGAAATTCATATTTATATTAAACATGAATCCGAGTTATTTAATCATAAATTGAGGTTTTACATTCTTTAATCTTACAAAATCACTTTTTTTTTTTTTTTTTTTTTTTTTTTATTATAATAAGTACCTTTTTATTAATCTTAAAACTCCATACTCCAATAATTTGGAATTTCACCATGGTTAAAAACCAAATGATATATGAATACTTATTTTTAATAAAATTATATTTTCCTTTATTTAATTACTGTTGAATAACTGATTTAGAAATTCTTAGATATTTAGATTTCACAATTAAACTATAATTAAACAGATTTCTGTTAAATTTTAAACAAAATTAATAAAAAATATATCAAAAAAATAATAAAGATGGTACAACATTTAAACTAAGTTTTTGTAAATAACTCTAAAATTTTATAAAATATAGAACTATCTTATACTACACTTCCTTGAACCGCTCTAAAAGTTCATCCAATATAATTGAAGTTGATTAAAGTTATCCCACTTAAATAAAGTCGATAGTGGAAAAGCTACACTTTCTTACTTAAACATCGATAAAGTTTATCCAACAGAATTGAAGTTTGATATTCAAAATTCAGAAAAGAGCTAATTTAAATCTTAGGTAAGAATTCTAACAAAGTTTATTATTATAATTAATTTTAGATCAGTTTTAATAAAATGTTAATTTTAACAAAGTAAGTCGATAGTAAAAATTCTACTGTTTCTTAAACATGTAGAAAGTTTATCCAACATATTGAAGTTGATTGTGATATCAAAAATTAGGAAATAGCTGATTTAAAATTTCAGAGTAAGATATTCTAACGAAGTATTATTTATTAATAATAAAACTTTAGAAATTTTTCAATAAAAACCTAAATTTTAACAAAGTAACTCTTTAGTGATTAAGAATAGTTATTATTGGTAGAGATAGGAAATGGGAACTAGTTATTATGAAGATTTATTAATAAATTTAGAGGTTCAATGTAATTTTGCCTAAGACTAAAGTGTTTCATAATTGATTTTTTCTAAACATATTGGCACGTGATGGGTTGATATTTTTGGACAACAATCAAAGAATTAAGATAGTCTTTTTCAATCTTTCTAGTGTTGGATATTACATTCTTCACCTTAGTTGCCAAAAAGGGGATAGTGGATGATCTCGATGGGATCCAGGCCAATAGAATTATGTAATGTGACTTACAAAGTCATTTCCAAAGTCATAGCTAACAGGATCAAGCTTATCATTCCTCTCCTAGTTTCACTAGAGTAGTCTAGCTATGTGGAAGGCCATTAAATTCTTGATGGCATTGTGGTAGCATAGGAAGTAATTCATTCTTTAAACAACACTAGAAATCCCCATGTGTTTCTAAAACTATATCTCTGAAAAGCCTTCTACATGTTTCACTAGTCTTATCACTTTCTAGTTCTCTCAACATTTGATTTTTCCAAAGAATAGATTCTTGGATTATAGCCCTAATACATTCATCTTTCTTCTCTATCCTCCTAAATGGCTTGCTGACTAGAACCTTCTCGCCTACTTGAGGAATTTGGAAAGGGGATCCCTTGTCTCCATTCCTGTTCATTCTAGCAACAAAAGGCTTAGGTAGAGCCATTAAATCAACAATATCTAGAAGGAAAGTGAAAGGCATCAAGTTTCTCAATGAATTCATCAACGACACTATGTATGGGAGTTCCTACAATTCAGGAAGCTCAAGCATTGCCTAAAGTTCTTGATGACTTCTCATAAGTCTTAGGTATGGATATAAATAATCTAATTCACACCTTTTATTTTTCAACACCTCTACTACTATACACAAATTTTCTTTTTCAATAACTCTACTATTGTACGAATTCATATTGCCATATTGCGTAGATTTCGAAGATGCAAACTCCCTGCTATATATCTTGGTGCCTCTTTGGTGGATAACTCTTTAAGGTCTAAAGTATGGTTAGATATGATAAGTAAATTCAAAATAAGATTGGTCAGTTGGGCTTTTGGGACACCAAACATAACTAACAAATTGATCCTTTAAAAACATGTTCTTCAAGCCCTTCCATTTTATATGCTCTCATCTATGATGGCTCTAAAATCCATAATTAACTTGATTAGAAATATTTAGTGAACTTTTCTCTAGGTGGGAGCACGTGAAGAACATAAATTGGCTCTTGTTTCTTGGGATAAACTTTTCAAACCCAAACTCAAAGGAGGACTTGGCTTGAGAAACCCAAACATTCTCAACACTTCCCTGAGGGGGGATTTATGGTAGAAATGACATCAAGGAGGACCATCCCTTTGGAAATTGATTTGAAATCAGAAATACAACAATATCCTACCTCTTGATCAACATGTGAGACTTCCTTTCAACCAATTTGGCTCTTCAATATGGAATCTGGCTAAACAGAGTCTTTATATTATACAACAACACTAGTTTTGGGAAATTCATGGTGACAAATCAAATCTCTTTTGGGAGGATTATTGGTATTAACTCCCAAAATTCACCACGTCGAAGGCACTTGTAGAGGTTCAAACATGTATGGAATTTCACCACAAATTTGAAATTATAGATTACTAGGCCACATACAATCCTCATCACCAATGGATTACTAGATCAATATAGAGGATTAGTGGCCAAGACTAGAGGAGGAAGTTTGGTATTCATTTTGGAAAGAACTTTAATCATGTCTTATCCCAATCTCTCATAGCTTTGATAAACTTCAATGGAGGTGAAAATCAAGTGAAAATTTCTCTATAAAGGAAGCATGTCATCTAGAAACATGATTTTATAATATTCCCAAAGAAGCCATATGGAAATCTATTTGGGGGCATAATCTTTCGCCAAAAATACCTTTCCTCTTATGGCTTCTAGTCCAAAGGAAAACTCTTACTTTGGATCATATTCTCAAACAAGTCTTTGATAGGACCTTGCTTTGCCACTTATGTTATGTAGCCTTAGAGTACTTGGAGCACATTTTTAACAGTTTCTCATACTCCACAACCATATGAAAAGGTATGGAAAACATAAACAGTTGCTCAGATCACAATACTAGAAACATCCCTCAAACCATAGAGTAGTGGCAGAAACAATCCTTTTAAAAGCCCATTCTAAATCGAATCTAGACTCCTCGTTTGGGATTTTAGTCATGGGCCATCTATAAGGAAATAAGAATATGCATTTTCAAAATGGGTCTCATAATCTTGATTATATATGGAACCAAATCAAGACTTCAATTTAGGAAACTATGATCTCCTATCCCTAGTCTAGATAGGATTAAAAATTCAAGTACTTGGACACCTCAATCCTCAATGAGTGAAAATTAAGATCTAATGCCTACAACTAAGCTTCAAGCCTCCCTCACCTTTTCCCTCCAGTGCTTCAATCTAGGCACCTCCTTGCGAGCTTCATTAAGTTAAATTTGATGGGGCTTATAAAGGAAACTTGATGCGGGAGCATTCAGCCCAAAGGGAAATTATTGTAAATAATAGACATAGGGGTTCATGCATTTGTGGAATTAGTTTCCTAAATTACAAGTCAGTTTAATCTTTAGGCTTTTAAGTGTGATTAATTAGATATTCTCAAAATAAATAAATAAATTAGGAGAGCTTTTAGGCATAAAAGGAATGGATGTGGACCATTAATTGATAAGGAAAGCTTTTCTATTTTATTACAGGGAAAAAGATGGAATAAAGCTGAGGAGATGATTTTTTCCATATGTATGCATTGCATGTAGAATCTTAGAGCTTTTAGTTGAGTGATTCTAGATCATGCTAAGTTTTATAAATTATGTAGCCTCAAAGGCATTGAAAATCAGAGAGAGAGAGTGTGAGAGAGTGTAGTAGAGAATAGATTGGGCAGCCAAGGTTATAAGTCCTCTGGCAAATTGTAAGGGCCATGAACATTGAAGATCTGGCCACAAAGAAAGGTTGTAAGTAATTATGTGCATTTGTTAATGTAAATAGTGTGTTTTCAGAATTGTGGGTTCGATTCATTAAGTGGTGGAATACTTTTGAAACTAGATTTTAAAATGAATACATGCGTCATATAAATTGGTTGTGAATACATCGAATCGAATGAGGTTGACTGTTTGGGTTATATGAATTGTGTGAAATCGTGGAGTTACAAATTAGACTGCGCCTTATTCGAAATTGTGAAGTTAACAAGTCAACCGTAGTGGATCGATTCCAAGGAAAGCCAATTCTATGTAATGATTTGCAGCAGCATGGACCGGAGGTTCTGATACAATTGCATTGAAACCAAGCACCATTATTCATAGGACGAAATATCAAAGGAAGACGGAAATGGAGATGGTACATGCAGCCTTAGTCTCATGGCGAGTCAGTTAAAATGTTTTGACAAACCACCCGAAAACGCTAGGTGTGTTTGTGAATGCCATTGAAACACTTCCTCCCCACAAAACGCGGAAATTAATTTTAAATCTCTGTCACTGGGCGGTTTTCTCTGCCCTTAGTGATTTACTTTTGATTCACTGTTTCTTGATTGTTTCAAAGAGAAGACCATTTGCTGTCTACTGCGTCAATATCAAACAATAAAGGCAGAGCGAAAGGCAGAAACCAGAGGGTCAATTTATTTGTTTTATTGAAGTCAAACCGCGTGGAGAGGGATCCGCTGGCAGAGCGGTTCTTAGTCATTCAAAACAATAGTTAACATATTTGTTGTTAACAACATATCTGAACGCGTGGAGAGGGTTGCAATGATATATACATAACTGTATATTAATACCTCAAGCGTGGGCGCAGTTGGGTTTATGTGACATTTTGCCTGAAGTACGTGTAATGGCATTTCAATTATAAGTGGAGCGAAGCTTCCTACCTGAGGCAGCGAGGAAGCTTTCGAATCCAAGCGGAGGGCCTTGAGACCGTTTATCCGAGTTGTTCTAACAATGAAGGTTATTATGTTATACGATTAGTCCAATGATTTGATTACTTGCCTTATTTCAATATAATATTCTGACCTCTCCGTGAAAGATGATTAGAAGGACAGATCGATTGATGGTGTTGGCGCTAGAACCTTTATAATAGGTACAAGTTAGGCGTTGGAAATGCAGTAAATTTTTACATGAATGATTTAGAATTGGCCATTGGGGTGTTTGATTGGCATCAACTGAGGTGTATGTTCCAACTGAACAGAGGAAATCCTGGGTATTGCAGGCCTGGCTTGCATCAAAACTTAGGGACTATGAGCTATGGAGGACACTTCAGAGATTCTAAAGGCATAATTCTCTTTCTTTTCTTAGGGCCCATGGGTCACACAAGTGAAAATGTTGTGGAACTCTAATCCTATGAATTTGGTATTCAGGTAGTGCAAGATAAGCTCTACCCCTAACTTATCATCAAAGGAAATTCTCAAATTATCATAAATATGGTCACCAAAATCCTTTATAGGTTAACTCCTAGTAAATTTAGTAGAAGTTGGCATCTATAATACAATTTGTAGAGCATAGCTAGGTACATATTCAATATCTATAATCCTTACTTCACATGTCAAACAATTTGGAAACAAATTAGTATATCTCATGGTTAATAAAGGTTGTAAGCCTCAAGGCTCTTCAATTTGCTCAAGATATCCTTCCCTCCCCAATTTGAGCCTTAATCAAAATTATTCTAATCCATACTTGGAATATCATTCTTCCTTGGATGGGGTGTCAGAGGAGTGGCATGTCAGCGGGCATGTGGCCGCCACCCCCATAGCACATAAAAGCCAAGATACATGGCCATACACCATCCCCATCACTCACCACCCCCATTAATGAATATGTAATTTATAATCATTCCCTATGGTTTGGAAAATATGAAGAACCTACCCTCACATAGGGCGGGATGGCCAATAGATTTTAAGGATTTTATGCACTTAAATGTAAGATAATCTAGGGAAATTTAAATCACGAGTGAAACCAACACTAACTAGTTTTCCCATCCATAAAATTCGATGTGCATAGTTGTGGTCAGTCATGTGGCTAAGTGGGAGACCGTGGTCTGAGGAAATAGAAAATTATAGGACTTGGGGCTAAAGGGAAGAAGCTTCATTATTATTTGTGGGATTTTCTCTTCTTTGTTTTCCTCTTCATATGATAATCAATCCTTGTCCTCTTTGATTTTTCAAAGTTTTATGCTATCATTTCCTTAATTTAATCCCTATATCCTCAACTTGCACTCTCAAACCTTGGGTTTTCCTTCCTTCCCATTCGATGGCGTTAGCGATATTATTTGGTATTTGGCTTATTTTTCCTTATGGCTAGTAGGGAAAACAATTATGGTTATTCTAGTGAATCTAGTTTCCTCTCTCTTTGGTTGCCTCTTTAATCTTGGACTTGCCACCCTCAAATTTCAAGGTGCCCTTTTCTCTCACTTCTTCTGGTATAGATCCATCTAGTTTCTTCCTCTCATAATTCTTCTTTACTTTAGCTTCAGTTAACATATGATTTTTAATTAATGATGCATATCAAAGGGATCAGAATTGTTGTGGTTTAGCCTACTTTTGCAAGCATAGTGACTCACATGCTCAACAAAGAGAAAAATGTTCAACCCAACATTATAGCAAGAATATACCTTCGTTTATTCAAGTGGAAATAACTAGTGCAAAATAGGATATAGAAAAAGAACTAGGTTGTTTGATAGACATAAAAGTATACTCGATGCAGGGCATTGGGCACACCAAAGGGCAATGTAATTAATACATGTATGCAATTGAAATTTACTGGCACTTAATGCTCCTCTTAGGTCGAGTATTTCTTAAGAGAAACGAGGCCAAAGATAAAATTCTTCTTATGTTAGATTATTTGTAACTCAATATGGGGAGTTTGGATATGTCTTTGGGCTACATTGAATATAATATTTGCCTCCCTCTAGATCCTAGATGCTCTCCTCGCAACAACAAGACACCCATCCCTGCAGATGCTTTCAAATCATCAAAATATAAATGATGGTCTTTTTCTATTCTGGTTTTCTTAGTGTTTTTAGTTAGTTTTCTTTTGTCTAGTTACTAAACTTTTGTGTCCAAACACTACTAAGTTTTCTTCTACAATTAATGATGATTTGTTATAGTTATTTCATATGGATGATAAAGCAATTATGGTTTGACCAGTAGTCTGGTTTCCCTTTTGGTAAGCTAAGGCCAACCAAATTTTGTTTAGCTATTAGGCTTTAAAGCTTAATAAAAAAATTATTTTACCAAAAAAATAGTTGTTATTTGTAAATATATAATATCAATATAATCAAAGGGAATATTAATCATATTCCTTTACTAAAAAATATGTTTATTAGAGACAAATAATTATTTTTCTCCTTGCAACAATAAGTAACATTGTCTTAAGCTAATAATAATAATAATAATAGTAATCCAATTTTAAGGTCATGGCCAATCCTACCACCAAATTGGTGTATGAGACCCCTTTCTTTGTGGGATAAGAGACCCACCTTCGTGCAATGATTTGACTGCTAAAGTCTATGAAGACATACATACTCTACCCCCTTGGGATTTGAATCTGTGACTTCTTAAAAGAAAACACATGCTCTTAGCCATTATGCCCGCTAAAGTTGTATTAATTTTAATAGTCAAATAATAAATTTGTGTTTAAAACCATGTAATTAAAAGAATATATATATATATATATATCAACAGAACGTGTACTCATTTTATTTATAAGGGTTTATTTTCATGGTTAGTACCACTTACATTCCATTGTAACAACAACCACTTAAAAGTTCCTTTACAACCAAGACATGGTTTTCTTACTACCTGAGGCCTTCTAGACTATTACATTGCATTCATAGTGCCCATATATTCTAAAAAATTACCCCAAAAAATCCAAACTTACAAAACATAATTCAAAAATGGTTTATTTTTCCTAGAGGGGCCTGGGTCCAAATTGCACTCGTGCTCCACCAATTTGTTAAGGTTTGGTTTGCAACTTTCTGTGATTTTCCCATTGTGACTTCTTGTGGGTTCAAAATTGGAATCGAGAGGCTTTGGACCTCTTCTTCCTCAAAGTTGTCCCCATTGTCACAAACCCTCTTCTTCAGCAGAAGGAGTTCAATTTCCATATCGATTAACCTCCTCTCCATTCATCCCACATCCACTCTAACTTGTAATCCACCATCTTTGCTATGTTGTCGAGCTCCTTCTCCATAAAATCCAAGTGTCTATTTACCAACTCATACATTCCCATTAAAATCTTGAAGAGTCTCTTGGCCAAATTCTTCTAATGAGCCAGGTCATCCATCAAGCCTTGTCCCTCCATGAAGGCGAACACCCAAACTCTCGGTTGATAACTCAAGCTCAATGCGACTATGATAGGAGGCACAACCACCATGTTTATATAACAAAGCCAAGGTTTGTTGATGAAGTCTCTCCCTGATGATGGACATTAACTCTTAATTCAAGCACTGCCTCAAGATTTTTTTTCTTGTCATCTTGATTGTTCTCGTGTTGTGAGTTTGCATGAGGAAAAAGTTCTCTTAGGATTTCTAGGCTTCGACAAGGTCCTCAACACTGTGCTCAGGGTTTGCTTCATATTTAAAGCTCATTGTCTTCTTGGGTGGGGCATCTAGGTGTAGTCCATTTCCTACATACGATGCCAGAGATCTATTGTAAGCCCAAGGAACATGTGTCCTCCCTCGTCCTACAACCACACAAGTTGGAATTCCACTTGGACACTCTCATTTAATTTCCTTGGGTTTGGAACCCTCTGGTTTGATCGAATTGGGCTCATGGATCTTCTCATTAAATTCTTTTGCAATCACGAGATTGGGGCCTGGATCCTCCCGCCTCCTTCAAATTTAATTATGCTATGCTCCATCTGAAAGCCTAAGTTCCCAAGTTTGGCTGCTCCTGAATTTAATTTTTGAAAGATATGCATATAGGATATTTCTTCAAATTGTGAGGATAGTAGAGCTATCTGACTCACAATTGGAGGCAGTCCTTTTCGATCTCTAGCTAATGCCATTGAGATTTGCCTTATCACGACCATTGAATCTTCCAAGATAGTGAACTTTGTAAATTTGTTGCTCCTAGCTACATTCAAAACTTTCGACAAAACCTAAAATTCTACTTGATTATTTGTCGCAATTCCTAGCCCCAAACATAACTATATATGTTTTTTTCATCAAAATTATAAATCACACCTCCAACTCTAGCCACCCCAAATAAAAAAAAAATTAATTAAATATATATATATTTTAATTATTTATATTTAAAAAATATGTACTTTTAGTGAATTTTGTAATAGTCAACTAAAAAATTAAATTCCTTTTTCCCTGCTACAATTTTTTTAAACTCATATAAATTATGAAAGAAATTTTTATTTGAACATATTATTATTAAATTTCTTAAACATTATATGTAAACCATTCCATGCCATTCAAAACTGTATATAATCTACTTTTTGTCAAGCCGGGATTTAGTTGGAGGGAATCCATAAACAGTGAAAAGGCATGCCATCCAAATAAGGCTTTTGTATTTTTTTAATCACTTTATCACTAATCCATGCCATCTAGATAAACTTTTTGGATTTTATCTTTTTCACTATGCAAGATGCCCCGTCTTAAAAAATTGATTCAAAGCAGTTTACACCCTCACCGTAATTTTAGGAACTTTCTTTCCCAAGTTTCGCTGGGCCTGGTGTGTTTCAAAAGCTTGATACAATCACAATACGGCCCATGCTTCCCTTTTCAATGTACATTTTCATTGTTTGAAGTTGTAAGTTATAATTAAAAATGATTGTATTAACATAAATGAGTGGATTTAACACTTTTATATGGATTGTAACCTATATCATAAATATTTTTAACAATTTTATATTGATTGTTCTCTATATCATAAATATTTTGTATATTTGTTAATGTTGATAGTATGATGTGCTAATTTTAATATCGAATATTATGTAAAGGAAGCATTACAATAAAAGTAATATAAATTAAATAATATTTATTTATAAATATATAAAAATCATATTAATGGTTAAAAAAATTTTCTAAATAATTTTATTTTATATTATTTGTATAATATTTATTTATAAAGGATATTAAAAGAAAATTATTAATTATTAAAAAAATTCTAAATAATTTTATTTTATATTATATGGAATATTTTTATTAATTTAAATATTATATATATAATATTTTCATTATTATTATTTAGTTATCAAGAAACTTACATATTATTTATTAATTTTTGTCATTGTTTTTTAAATCGAAATTAAGATGAATTTGTTCCGGTTATAATAAATGTTTTGCTTAATCTTACTTAATCTATTTTTTTTTTTTCACAAGTAAATTAATGTAAGTTTATCTTAAATTTGAAATGTTTTAATTATGGAGAAATTTATATGATAATTGTTTATTTGTTTTTTATGTTTAATAAATTCAAATTAAGAATTTGTGTTTGTTATAATAAATTTTTTACTTGATTTTATGAAGAAAATATAAAATTGGTGTAGTTTAACTTATAGCCTAAATAGAAATTTTCAATCTTATAAAACAATTTCGACAAAGAATGTGATTTTTTGTTGTTTAAAATACATTTTTGAATACATAAATAGATTCAACATCCTCACAAACTCATTTGGAATTCTATAAATTAAACAACATAAACTCAATTTTTTAAAAATTTCTACCAATTTTTTATTAAAATAAACAAGAAAAAAAGTGATAAAAAATTATTTCTTCTAATTTAAACCTAATTCCTTTTTCGCTAATAATGCATGAAAAAATTCTTCCATATTAATTAAAAATAATTTAACAATCCTTTTACACTCATCATTCACCTATAATAACCAATTAAAAGCAAACGGTTTAAAATTAAAATAATGTTATAATGGAAAAATATCTACTCAATCACGTAGCAAATAATACTTGCTATGAATCCCCTATCAATTTATTCTTAAAAGCAACATTTTAATGCAAAAATAAAACATAAAGAAATATATTAAAATAATATTTCAAAACTAAAAACCGTATAATAAATGAAATAAATACTAAATATTTTAATAACACATAATACCTACATGTGTTAAAATAGATATTTTTTAATTAATTTTTTCTTCCACTTAGAATAGGTGTTAAAATATATGCTACTGATTAAACTTAACTATATATCTTAATATTTCACTAATTAAGTGTGAAAGCAACATAATAATTACCATCCACCTCTATAAAATATTAACATGTAAAATGGAAACTTATAAGGGGATTCATCCATTATTCCCAATGTGTGATCAAAATCAATACCACTTTTTAAAAGCATCTTTTAAGGTCAGAAAAGTTGTATGTAAACGACAACAACATCTTTTCAAATCTTACTTCCATCATGTAATAAATTGTTTCACTTTATATGGAAAAGACTGCCATTAACTTTTCCATGATTTGCACTTCATCTTCAAGGTTTATTTTTTTCATGATTTGTACCTTATCTTCAAGAGAATAACATTCAGCCTTTCTATGGCTGGTGTCATATATAATTATACCTATGTGGAAAAATTACTTTATTTATTATGTGAAGAATGTTAAATATTATATTTAATGTGTGATGATGATGAAGTATTCATTTAAATGCTGGTTTATTAGACAAGTTTCTCCATAAATTACTTTTGTACTACACGTTAAAATATCTAAAAATATATTTATGTTTTAGAAATTTATTATGAATAAGGGTTTAGTTGTGAGATCAATTTTAGTTTTTTGAACTTTATGACCATGAAAATATTTTTATTGAAATTTTCAAATCAGTGAAAAAAAGGTTTATATTTTATCTTCTCATCACCTAAATTACTGTCTTTTAATATTTTTATAGTGTAATATTGTTCATTAACTATAGAGGGATATTAAGTTATTATTAGGATTAATTTCTAGTTTCAACAAGGGTAATAGTTGCAAAGTAGTATAGTCCTTGTCTCTACGGCAGATTAATTGATTATGGCCATGTTTCTTTTAGCAAGGTCTGCATTTCACCTTCATTTCCATCTCCGCACATGCTTCCTTTGCACAACCACCTCTACACAACTTCCTCTGTACACGCTTCCTCCAGATAGCCACCTTCGCACAGTTTCCTCTGCACAACTTTCTCCACACACACTTCCTCCGCACAACCACCTCTGCATAACTTCCTCCACACATGCTTACTTCGAACATGCTTTCTCCACACAACCATCTCTAATGGGTTAATGGGTCTATGAACTTGGGCTTCCTTTGCATCACCTCGTAGAAGAGTTGTGATTTACAAACCGAGTTGAATCTACAAAACATGTGAAAATGAAGAGTGAATTAGGTCAGTGCTATCAGAGGTCATCAACTAGTATTTGTTTTATATAGATAGCTTAATCATGCTTATCGTATCAAATATCTGGTCACAATATTGCAACCCATAAACTGCTACCTGGAACACACATATACATTTAAAAAAAAATTGAACTGTGTTCTTACCAACCTTCAAAAACTATGAAGCTCCACTAGAAGTAACCAAAAGGGGAAGGAAACAGATCCCAGTAAAGAATGGATCCATATGGTTTGAAACACTTGTTCCCGTCATGTCCATTCATCCTTGATAATTAACCAAGCTACAAATTTGTAATATCATAATTCATTTCATTTCTCTACAATTTCTAGAACTTTATTGAACAACTAGACAAAACAATGGATGATTTAACTACAGTTTCTTTGACGAGCACCTATGATCACCAACCAACGCATGTGATTGCTACCTATTGGTACAAATATATGGCTAGAATTGATTAGGCTAGCGAACAACGCTTTTCCACCAGTAACATCATAGATAAATAAGAGAGAGAAATGATGCATCTCGGGATGCTCTATTTTTTTGGAAGTTGTTATAATGAACATAATGTCAACTAGTACATCATGCCCATGTGAATGAAAGCATGTGTGGCATTCTCTTCATGCTCCTTTTCTCCTTAGTTGATCCATAGTTCTATGTTCAATCGAGTCCTTGTGTGGGGCTTTGCTTGTGTGGAGGTTTCACTATAAGTTCCACACAAGCAAAGCTCCACAAAAATTGTGCAGAGGAATGCTTGAATATTGATTATAGAGTCTAGGAAAAATGTCGTTGTCATTGGAATAACCAAATCTATTTATGTAGGAGAGTCGCTTGACCTTCAGCCTTGACTTGCTTACAACAAGCTTAATTTTCATGTGGTGAAAGGTGGCTATAAGTTTTTCTTGAGAATATTCATTTGTCAAAAGCGATAGTTAAATATGAGGAGACAATTGAATCTTCATATGAAAACAAAAACCTAGACCCCAACATTCAGGCAGAAAAAAGGATATGAAAATACAAACTTGGACCTCAGCATTTAGGTGGATGCCGAGAAGGAACACTCAATGCACATGTTTTGTTATAAATCTAGGTTATTATGCAATTCATGGTTGTTTTGTTGTTATCCCACCTTATATGGTAATAGGTTATTATTTATCTTGAAAGAACCATGAGCATCGGCTCGCAGGTATGTAATTTTATGAAATTTTGTAGGTTCATGATTTCCAGGGCTCCTGGTGTTGTAAGTGCAACCCTAACTTTCCTTCTGTTTCAGTTTTCAAAATAGAACATCAACATCAAATATATAATGTGGTCATATGGATTATCAATTTTATTGTTTCATGGAATAAACTTGTGTATGACATGTGTCAACATATCCATGCACTCTTGGTTAAACTCATAAATTTTCCATATATTTTATCTAGGATTTGCCTCAGTAACCTTTCCATTTCTATAAAATTTCTATGTTATTTGAAAATTGCCAAAAACACAATTTGAAATTCGAATTCATTCAACAAAAGTCAATTTATTTTGGAAAAAAATTGTAGAATTTGGTTACATAGTCCACAACCCCTTAAGTGTAGAAAATCTATGTAGGTTAACCCGATAATGCAATATAAATCAAAGCATAATACTATAACCTACTTCTACTATCAATTTGTGGAAGATTAAAGATCGAGCTGAACAATATAACTAGAAGAAGAAGAATCAATTGCACAATACACATGAAAATACTTTGGGGAAATCCTGAGCTAAAAACCCCACACTATTGTATTATCATACAGGTGGAAATACATAGGAATTATACAAAACCTTAGCTCTCACAGCTAGCTAGCTCTTAGTACAATCCTCATAGATGCTCACAAGCAATCTTGGCTTCTCTCCAACCTTACTCTCTACCCTCCAAGCTCCTATTTCCTTGTGTGGTTCCTTATGGATGATTCTCCTGTTACTAAGTGGATGATCTCCTCCAAAACTGCGCAATCCTCAAGGATTAAATCCTTGACTGCATGCATGAGTTTTCGCCATGAGAAAACACATGCAACTGATAGTTCATTATCCTTGACTTTAATCTCAATTGGGTCTTTCTCAGAATAGACATGCATGAGTTTTTTATGAGGGAATCTTTAGTTAATTGGAGTAGCAATAGTTGAGTGCATGCATGCATCCACTGGCTATTAACTCACCATTAATTCCTCAAATAGTTTGGAAGTAATTTAACTAGACTTAACTCAGTAAATTGAGTTAACTAATTACAACTCAAATATAACTCAATCTTATGTCCTTAATTTAAGGGATAACTCTTGCGTGACTTAAGAAAGACTTCTAACTTGAATTTCTCCAACCAATTAATTTAGAATAAATTAATTTATTATTTCCAAGTAGTTGTTAAGACTAAATTCGATTTTAATTCACAATTTAATTCAAGGACAAATTAAATTGGAATATTCTTGTTTTCATATTTCAACATTAAGACCAGTTAATAGCAATGGGAAATCTAATGAACCATGTTCTTGTAATCTTTTCCATAAACATGGTCATCTAGTGATCAATATTCATTTTAGAACATGATCGTATTTATAGAGGTGTTGATGGTGTTGCAAGCTGCCAACAAGGAAGGGAGTCTCCCCAATGTGAAGTCCCAATTAGACCCCACACCATTTGGAGTTGTTGAAAATAGAAACAAGAAAAGTTAAAAATAACATCAAGAAAAATCCTAATTTAATTTTTTCCTTGAATTAAATTAGGAGAAAAAATATAATTCCACATCACAAGAGAACTTGTACGAGTTAACTAAGTTAATTTTACTTAGTTGGTTCAGTTAATTCAAGTTGAGGGTCTAACTAGAGTCATGTAGAGTGTATCCTACAATTAGGAGCACTAGTTGAGTTTATTTTGAGTTGTAATTATTTAATTCAATCTAACCAAGTTAAAGTTAGTTAAACTATTTCCAAATAATGGAGGAATTAGTAGGAGGTCTAATAGTAGGGTGTAACTAGCAATAGTGGGGTGTGACTTGCAGTAGTGGGGTGTAACTTGCAGTAGTGGGTTGGTTCTTGTCGAACAATGGGGTGATTCCTGAAGTGCAGTGTGGTGCTACCTACAGTGATCAACCAGTAAATTAAATGTTCATTCATAATTAACTCATGCATGTCAAATGAGAGAAAGACCCAGTTGAGATTGGAGTTCAGTGACAGTGTACTATTAGTTCTAAAATCATCTAAATTGAACTGATGGTGAATGCAATTAGAAAAAGGCCTAAAATAAATCATTCCTTAATTATAAATCTCACTAATTTTAACCATTCGAATTGCATTTAAAAGGAGGAATGAAGGCATAAGTTTAGTCATTATTTTGGTGAGCACGAGTTGGTGAGACCAAGTAATAGGAAGCACAATTTTGTGCATGGAGCTTGTGAGGGAAAGGAAACATGAGCTTGGAAGGCTAGGAGTTTGTCAAAGTATTGGCCAAAGGAAGTCAATTAGGAAGAGGATAGAAATTACTTGTGCAGGTTGAGCTCAAGATTGCGTAGAGCATATTGTATTCATCCAAGACTTGCCTAGGAAGCAGTGAGATAGATAGAGATAGTGTAGAGGTTGCTTGGGCTTGAGCAATGTAGTCAGTCAGGTAGAGGATATAAAATAATTGTGCATGTTGCGCTCAAGGTTGAGTAGAGCATATTGTATTAATCCAAGGTTTGTCGAGGAAATAGTGAGATAGATAGAGACAATGCAGAGGTTGCTTGGGCTTGAGAAAAGAATTTTAATCTTCTCATATTTTCTAATCAATGAAATATATAGATAACAAGGGTTTTTAGCTACGGTTTTCCTCGAAAAATCATTGTGTTATGTGTGGTTGAATTCTTTCTCTTATATGGTTCGTAATTTCATGATCGTTTAAATTGTTTCCACTAATGAGTAGAGTAGATTCAAGTTTATTGTTTAAACATATTATAATTAGCAGTTTGAATCTACAAGGAATTTCTACATGGTAACAAATATGAAATCACATTAAAAGAGAAGAATTCAAAGTTTTCCTGGTAGATTGATGGAGATCTAGTTCAGGGCAGATCCAGAAGACCCTATGCGCAAACTTCTTAATGGAGAAAGAAATTTTCTAGTGGGTAGACTAGTGAGCCAATGTTTAGTGACACAAAATGGAGGTGTGATAATTGATATTGATAGATTGAAGAGAAGAGATATTTCCCACAAGGATATTTAGACTTAGAGGGAGTCTATTTTTAGAGGGAGCATCCCTATGGAAGCTAGTACTTCAAGATCTAGGGATATTGGACACATTATTGCAGTAGTTACAACAACAGTAAGAAAGTTGCAGTAGAGCAGTAGCAAAAACAATATGAGTAGATCAAATTTAACTCATGCATGCAAAGACTTAAGGAGGTTAGATACTTGGTGGTTGACAGGGATCGTGAATTACCCCTCAACATGAAAACTCAGAAGCAGCCTTAGAAGCAACCTCAAAAGCAACCTCACCAAGTTGTGGAGCAACCATAATTGGAGAAGCAGAGAGGAGACCGAGTGGAGAAATCCACTCAAGAAGAGACCTCTAGTAGAGGGAAATTTCGAGCCAAGTCGTAACAAGGAGCACATGTATCCATACCTCAAGGTGTGAGGTGTGGTAATATAAAACCTTAGTCCAAGAGTTTCAAAAATTGGGCAGGATCCATTGAGGTGTTTTTTGTCTCGTGGATCATTACCTTGCTATAGTGGCCCATAATATTTAGTAGTAGGAGTCTCAGTGTTAGTCAGATACTGAGAAATGCAGAGTAGTGTTGACAATAGAGCAAGAGGCTCAATAGCAGAGTCAACATCAACACATTTTTTTTTCCAGTAGATATTTTCAGACATAGTTGATTCAGCTTTTTTTTTGGATGCTTTTCAGTTGCATATGTTGTAGTAGAAACAACAACAATGACAAGTATTGCATGCAAAATATTCCAAAGGTATCGGATCAGGATAGAGTTGAATTCCTTTCTTGTTGAGAGGAAGTGTTGAGAATAACAAGAAGAAATGTTAAAAATAACATCAAGCAAAATCCTAATTTAATTTTTTCCTTGAATTAAATTAGGAGAAAAAATGTAATTCCACATCACAAGACAACTTGTATGAGTTAACTAAGTTAATATGACTTAGTTTGTTGAGTTAATTCAAGTTGAAGGTCGAACTAGAGTCATATAGAGTGTATCCTACAACTAGGAGCACTAATTGAGTTTATTTTGAGTTGTAATTGTTTAATTCAATCTAAGTTAAAGTCAGTTAAATTAGTTCCACTGGTGGAGGAATTAGTGGGAGGTCCTGTAGTAGGGTGTAATCTGTAGTAGTGGGGTGTGGCCTGCAGAAGTGGAGTGTAACCTGTAGTAGTGGGGTGCTTCCTGAAGTGCAGTGTGGTGCTTCCTATAGTGATTAACCAATAAACTGAAGATTCACTCATAATTAACTCATGCACTTCAGATCAGAGAAATACCAAGTTGAGATTGGAGTTCAGGCACAATGTACTATCAGTTGTAAAATCATCTAAATTAAATAGATGGTGCAAGTAGTAAGAAAAAGTCCTAAAATAAATCATTCCTTAATTAGAAAACTCACTAATTGTAACCATTCGAATTGCCTTTAAAAGGAGGAACGAAGACACATGTTTAATCATTGTTTTGGTGAGCACAAGTTAGTGAGACCAAGCAATAGGAAGCACAAATTTGTCCATGGAACTTGTGAGGAATAGGAAGTAGGAGCTTGGAAGGCTAGGAATTTGGATAAGTATTTGCCAAAGGCATTCAATCAAGAAGATGATAGAAAATACTTGTGTAGGTTGAGCTCAAGGTTGAGCAAAGCATATTGTATTCATCCAAGGCTTGCCTTGGACGCAGTGAGATAGATAGATATAGTGCAGAGGTTGCTTGGTCTTTAGTAGGGTAGCTAGTCAGGAAGAGGATACAAAATACTTATGCAAGTTGAGCTTAAGGTTGGGCAGAGCATATTGTATTCATCCAAGGATTTCCTAGGAAGCAGTGAGATAGATAGAGATAATGCATAGGTTGCTTGGGCTTGAGTAAAGCATTGTAATCTTCTCATATTTTCTGATTAATGCAATATAAAGACGGTAGGGATTTGTATTTGTGGCTTTCCCCATAAAATCATTATGTTATGTGTGATTGAATTATTTCTCTTGTATGCTTCATGATTTCGTGGTCGTATAAATTGTTTCCATTGATGAGTAGAGTAGATTCAAGTCTATTATTTTAGCATATTACAATTATCAGTTTGAATCTACAAGGAATTTCTATATGGTATCATAGCTGAAATCACAATAGAAGAGAAGAATTCAAAGTTTTCATTGCAGATTAATCGAGCTCTAGTTTAGGGCAGATACAGAAGATCCTATGTACAGACTTCTTAATGGAGCAAGAAGGTTGCTAGTGGGAAGATTAGGGAGACAATGTTTAGTGACACAAAATGGACTTGTGATTAGTGATATTGGTAGATTGAGGAGTAGAGAGATTTCCGACAAGGAGATTGAGACTCAGAGTGAGTATAGTTTCAGAGGGAGCATCCTTGCGGAAGCTAGTGCTTCAAGATCTGGGAGATTAGACTCATTATTGTAGTAGTTGAAACAAAAGTGTGGAAGCAGCAGTAGAGAAGTAGCAACAACAATATGTGTAGATCAGATTTAGCTCATGCATGAAAATCCTTAAGGAAAAAGGCAAAGGTTAGATACTTGGTGGTTGAGAGGGACCATGAATTACCTCTCAACATGCAACCTCAAAAGTAGCCTCAACAAGTTGTGGAGTAGCCATAATTGGTGAATCAGAGAGGAGATCGAGTGGAGTCATCCACTCAAGAAGAGACCTCCAGTAGGGGGAAATTTTGAGCCATGTGGAAAGAACGAGCACACACATCCATAACTCTAGGTGTGAGGTGGGATGATATGAAACCTTAGTCCAAGAGTTTCAGAAATTGGGTAGGACCCATTAAGGTGTTTTTTGTTTCATGGATCATTGCCTTTCTATGGGGGCCCATAATATTTAGTAGTAGGAGTATTAGTGTCATTCAAATAATAAGAAGTGCATAGAAGTGTTGACATCATGACAAGAGGCTCAGTAGTAGAGTCAACAATAGCACAATTTTAATTTTTTTTTTTTTTTTTTCCAGTAGAGAGTTTCATACACAGTTGATTCTACTTTTTTTTTTGGATGCTTTTTTGTTGTAGATGTTGCAATAACAACAACAACAGTGACAAGTGTTACATGCATAACATTCCAAAGGTTGTTATGCTCTTGACCTGTGAGAAGATTCTAGGCTACAAAATATGCGAAGAAATACAACCCAGAACACATGAAAAAATGAGAAAAACAACAAGTATTTTATTATTTAGAGATGAAAGCAACGATCATTTGCCTCTTCGAGCGAGCAGCCTACAACAGAGCAGAACTCAATTACAAAATAAGACATGGAATTCCTCAATGGGGAGTCTCTATCCTTTATATAGGATTCATAAATATAATACCATGGGTCATTACCATGGTTCTCTCAGTACCAGCTATCTAATACCATGGCCCATTTGCAACTAACTGTGGTCCCTTTATTAAATGCAGGTCAACCACTTACAATTGTTAATACGGGCTTTATTGACTCTTTAACTAACTATAACTATGACATAACCCTATTACATAAATAAAGGGGTGAGGGTTGAACCCTAACATTCCCTCCCCCATAAAAGAAGCCCTGTCCTCAAGGCTGAAGCTGCAGAAACTGTTGAAAAATAGTGGATGGTTCCCAGGTCGCATCTTTTGGAGAGGTGTCCTTCCACTTGATGAGGACTTCCTTGATTGTGCGGTCATGTAGATGTCATTCTCGCGTATAGAGGACCTATTCAAGTTAGAGCCAGAGTGAAACTTCTTCATCCAATTCAGGTAGACTAGTTTGAATTTTGCAATTTTTCCCCACCACTTTCTTGAGGCATGATACATGGAAGACTGGATGAATTTTTGAAGTTGGTGGCAAGGCTAGCTTGTAGGCTACTGCTCCAATTGATAAGGTTTGTAGAATTTTGGAGATAATTTTTGATAGCCCTTGTCTTTGAGTGATTTTTTCTTATATGGTTGTAGCCTCAGGAATACCTGATCCCCTTCTTGAAATGTGCACTCTGAACAATGTTGGTTTTTCCGTTGCTTCATGTGATTCTGAGCTTGATGGATATTATCCTTGAGACGGGACAGCATGGTTTCACGTTTCTATAGGAGTTAATCCACTACTTTCACCTTATAACATCCATGGATATAAGAAATAGGTGAAGGTGGGATTTGACCATATACTGCTTCATATGGAGTCATCTTGGTGGTTGCATGATAGTTAGTATTATACCACCATTCAGCTAGAGGTAGAAATTGTACCCATTGATGTTGCTTTTATGAAGTGAAGCACCTTAGGTATGTCTACAAACATTTGTTGACTACTTCAATTTGACCATCAGTTTGGGGATGGTAGGAAGTACTTAGTTGGAGTTGGGTGCCTTGTAGCTTGAAAAGTTCTTGCCAAAAGTTACTGGTGAAAGTCGGGTCACAATCAGATACAATGGAAGTGGGCATGCCATGTAGTTTGAAGATCTGGTCCATGAAAGTTTGAGCCACCAAATTGGAGGTAAATGGGTGGGGTAGAGCATATTTAGAAAGTTTGTCCACAACCACCATGATGACTAGCTTGTTGCTTGAATTTGGAAGGCTAGTAATGAAATCCATAGAAACATTTGTCCAAATTGAGGCAGGGATGGGCAATGGTTGTAAGGTGCCTAGTGACTTGATTGTTTCTCCTTTGTGGCATTGACACACATCACATTCAGCTACAAAGGTAAGAATGCCGTTTTTCATGCTTGTCCAAAAGAAAGAATGACGAGTGCGAGTATAAGTCTTCTCAAAGCCTACATGGCTTGCAGTGGGAGATGGGTTCAACTCTGCCAAAATGCACATTTTGAGGGTAGATGTTGGCGATATAACTACTCTATTCTTATAGCGAAGAATCTCATCCTTCCAAGAGTAGCCAAATAAGGAATTAGGGTCTGCTCTCAAGTTATTAATGAGTTGGGAGAGAGAGGGATGTGAAAACCATTCCTTTTGGGCTTCTTCAATCTAATATGGTATGGGAAGAGATATTGATAGCAGGATGCTTTCATCCTCAAATTGGTGTGATAAAGCATCTGTTACTACATTGTCATGCCCTTTCTTGTAAATTATCTCATAATAATATCCCAGCATTTTGGCCAGCCATTTATTTTGCTGGGGCGAGGATAGACGTTGCTCCAAAAAAAATTTGAGGCTTTGATAGTCTGTGTGGATTTGGAAAGACTGCCTCAATAACTATGGTCACCAGGTATCTACTGCATGTAATATGGCCAACATCTCCTTCTCATAGGTAGATTGTCCAAGATGTTTCCCACTCAGTTATTGGCTAGTGAAAGCCAAGGGTCGACCTTACTACATTAAGACAACACCAATACTAGTACCTGAAACATCACATTCAATCACAAAAGATTTTGTGAAGTCGGGTCTATTTGAGAGCCATAAACACCTGTTGTGTTGCATCAGTCTAGAGGAATAAATTTTTATTGAGAAGTTTAGTGAGGGGTCAAGCAATGCAACCATAATTGTGGACAAATTTTTGATAGTAGCCAGTGAGACCCAAGAATCCCCTCAAACTCTTCAAGGTTTTTGGTTGGGGCCAATATTGAATTTCCTGTATCTTTTTGGGATCCACTCAGACACCTTCATGCACCACAATGTGGCCCAATACTCAACTTCTTCCATGCCTAATGAGCACTTGGAAAATTTTACAAATAATTTATGATTTCAGAGCACTTGCAAGAGTAGGTCTACATGCTGAAGATGTTTTTCCCAAGTGAGGCTGTAGATGAGAATGTGATCAAAGAAAACGAGGACAAATTTTTGGAGATATGGTTTTAGCAAGTCATTCATGAGGCTTTGAAAAGTGGATGGGGTATTACAGAGACCAAATGGTATGACCAAGAATTCATAATGGCCTTCATGAGTTCGGAAAGCAATCTCGGGAATGTCTACTTCTTTCATGCGTATTTGATGATAGTTGAGCGAAGATCTGGCTTAGTAAAGAATTGAGCACCATGTAGTTCATCCAACAATTCATCAACAACCGGGATAGGTAATTTGTCTTTGACTGTGAGCTTGTTGAGGGACCCGAAGTTTGGACACATGCGCCATTCCTCATCTTTCTTGAGCATCATGACCATTGGTGATGAATAGGGACTGATGCTAGGACGAATGACACCAGCTTCAAGGAGTTCCTGGATGACTTTTTCAATTTCATTATTTGGGGCGAAAGGATATCGATATGGCCACACAATCAGTGACTGTGCCCCTAGGACCAAAGTGATGCTATGATCATGTTCCCCAATAGAGGGTGTAAGCTCTTTAGGTTTGTCAAATACCTGTTGGTGTCAATTCAATACTTGTTGCATGTCAGGATGAATATGAAGAGTAGTGGGCTCGATGGCTTGGATGGCATTAAATTGGGTGATAAATCCATGATGGCCCTTTTCCAATAACTTTCCATGTGATGCGAGCTGATGATAGAAGGATCACCTGTCTAGAGTCCATGGAGGGTATCCATGTGGTCATTATGCTTAAAGCTCATATATAACTCTTAGAAATCCATGTTTATTGGGCCTAGTGTGTGAATCCATTCATCCCCCAAGACCATGTCACAACCACCCATGTTAATTTCAAACATGTGGGTCTTGAGGTGGTAGTCACCCATTTGAAGTTTGATATTTTCATAGCGGCCTTCACATTTCATTGTCCCCCCATTAGCACTCTAGACATGGAAATTAGAGACTGCCCCGACAAAACAATGAACATCTTCAACGATTCACTGATGGATAAAGTTATGAGTGTTTCCACTATAAATCAATACTAATACATGGATATGTTTAATAAAGCCTTTGTTTTTGAGAGTTTGGGGCACAGAAATGCCCGCCAAAGCATGTAATGGGATAACTGACTTCTCTGGCATAGCTGGGAGTTCGTTGTCCTGCTGGGTAATTTCCTCAACTTTGTCCTCTGGTCCCTCAAGGGGTGGGGCTTCCTTAGATGAGTTGTGATTAGTAACATCAATTTGAAATAATTTGGGTTTCTTGCATTTATGCCTGGGGGAGTATTTGTCATCACAGTAGTAGCACAATCTTTGTTTTCTTCTTTCATCCATTTCTGCTAGAGACACCTTTTGAACCTTAAATGTTTAGGTAGGGCCCTAGGCTTGGGTAGGGTGTCCCTTGGCTATGGAATTTGGTTGAGGAGACTAGGCATATAAATCATGTTCCACTTCGATAGCCTTGTTGAAAGCCTCTATCCATGTAGGTGGGTGGTGCATCCAGACAAGTGCTTGGATGGCTTCTTTAAGACCACTTATAAAAAATTCCAAGTAGAATTCATCTCCTAGACCTTCTGTGTAGATGGCCAACATCTCAAATGCTGCAATGTATTATTTTATTGTGCCTCTCTATCAAAGCTTAGTAGGCCGACCCAAAAAATTAGAGTCTCTATCAAAGCAGTCACAAAGAGATTTTGAGAACACCTGCGAGGTTATTTTCTCGGGATATCATATTTAATGCCACTGCCACCATTGCCATCTCTTTTGGTCTAGGTAAAGGGCTCCCACACATATTTTAGTTGGATTATCTCAGATATAATTCAGAAGGAAATATTGTTCACTTTGTGCTACCCATATTGTCATATTAGAGCCATCAAATATATACATGTCTAGCTTGGGTGGCCGAGGGTGGGAATGTTGGTGATTTCCATGTAAGTGAATATGATGGCTAGATTCTCCTTCATGGTCTTCATTAAGACCATGTGCCTTTGTATGCCACCTTAACATGCTCACTTTAAAAGTTTCCATGAGTTTTTGCATCTGGTCCGGTATGTTTTGGAAAGAAGCTAACTTTTTTTAAGGCTCTCAATATTCTTGTTGGCCATGGCTTGAGCTCTAGTTTCTACCATACACAGATCTTGGTCACTTGTTGTCACTTTGAAAAAAAAATTGGGACCACTCGAAAATTGAAGCTAACAAGTGAATGATACCACTACAATAAGCTCGTCATCCTAATTCTTATGGGCTAAGTCTCTTATAATTGTCTCGGGAAGGCCTCAGACTTTGTTTGTTTGTTTGTTTTTTTTTTTTTTAACTCCGAATGGAGTTTTACTCCCCACTTATCACTACTGTAGTGGCCAACTTCTAGAAAACTTGATCCTACCCAATGTCTTGTGAGAATCGCCCCAAGGTATAGGACCACCAACCTCACTGCACAAATGGTCAGATCTACCTGCGAAACCCCCAATTGCTGAATGTGGGTTGGACTGTAGTGATGAAAAAACTCCAACTTGTAGATCTGAATGGTTTGTGGTGGTAGAACTTCAACTGGTGGCTTTGATTATTGTTACAGTGACAGAACCCCAACTACTAGATCTGATATGGCAAATAAGATAATGGGCAATCTTCAGAGAGTCGAGGGAACTATGTTCTCAAAGGAGTGTCAGGTGCTACAGATCACAATATACATAAGGGTCAAACAATAGTACTCGGCCCAATCTTTCAGGAAACTAACTAAGGATGATCAACCCTAACCTTAGCCATACTACCTGACTACCCTATCATACGCACGAGTAATCTCCCTGAGTGTTGTTCTCAGTGTACTGTAGCAGTAAGACAACTGACAGTTTATCTAAGGTGAGGTTTCAGGTGAGCCTAGGGGGCTTCTGATATACCCAGAGGGTACATGGAAGGCATTCCATGTGTAGTTTTTTCTAATGCACTACTACTCGAAGGGTTACCCACAGGGGTTACAAGGGAGTCCAACAAGTGTGACTGCCTCTTGTATTTCCTACGTGCATGCCTCCCCAAATCCATAGGTTTATGCACTCAATGATAGATCTCGTGGTTTAAAGATGTCGAAACACATCTCTAGCCTAGAAACAAATCCTGCCAAAAATGGAGATACCACTGACCCTGAAACCTACAAGAAGATTCCAGAATACTAAATATGCAAAGAAATACAACCCATAACACAAAACAAAATGAGAAAAATAACAAGTATTTTATTATTCATAGATGAAAGCAATGTTCACTTGCCTCTTCGAGGGGGTAGCCTTCAACAGAGTAGAGCTCAATTACAAAACAAGACATGACATTAGTCAATGGGGAGTCTCTATCCTTTATATAGGATTCATACATACAATACCATGGGTCAGTACCATGTTTCTCTCAATACCATCCATCTAATACCATGGCTCGTTTGAAACTGATTGTGGTCCCTTTCTTAAATGCGGGTCAACCACTTATAATTATTAATATGGGCTTTATTGAATCTTTAACTAACTATAACTATGACTCGACCCTATTACATAAATAAAGGGGTGAGGTTTGGACCCTAACAAAGGTACTAGATTAGGATAAATTTGAATTCCTTTCTTGTTGAGAGGGAGTGTTGAAAATAACAACAAGAAATGTTAAAAATAACATCAGGAAAAATCCTAATTTAATATTATTAATTTAGGAGAAAATTTGTAATTCCACACCACAAGACAACTTGTACAAATTAAATAAGTTAATTTGACTTAGTTGGTTCAGTGATTTCGATTTGAGGGTCTAACTAGAGTCATGTAGAGTGTATCTGACAATTAGGAGCACAATTTGAGTTTATTTTGAGTTGTAATTATTTAATTCAATGTAACTCAGCTAAAGTTAGTTAAACTAGTTCCAAATGATGGAGGAATTAGTGGGAGGTCCAGTAGTAGGGTGTAACCTGAAGTAGTGGGGTGTGACCGATGGTAGTGGGGTGTAACATGCACTAGTGGGGTGCTTCTTGTTGAATAGTGGGTTGCTACATAAAGTGCAATGTGGTGCTTCCTATTGTGATCAACCAATAAATTGAAGATTCAATCATAATTAACTCATGCATTTCATATCAGAGAAAGAACCAGTTGAGATTGGAGTTTAGGGACAGTGTACTATTAGTTGTAAAATCATATAAATTAAACATATGGTGCATGGAGTTAGAAAAGGCCTAAAATAAATCATTCCTTAATTAAAAATCTCACTAATTTTAACCATTCAAATTTCCTTTAAAAGGAGGAACGAATGCCCAAGTTTAATCATTGTTTTGTTGAGCAAGAGTTGGCAAGACCAAGCAATAGGAAGCACACATTTGTGCATGGAACTTTTGAGGGAAGGGAAGTAGGAGTTTGGAAGGATAGGGATTTGGCTAAGTATTGGCAAAAGGCATTAAATCGGGAAAAGGATAGAAAATACTTGTGCAGGTTGAGGAAAACATATTGTATTCATCCGAGGCTTGCCTAGGAAGTAGTGATATAGATAGAGATAGTGTAAAGGTTGTGTTATGTTCCTATACCAATAGGTGTCATAATGTTTGAATGAATGAGGTCAAAAATGTAATATGTACATGCCTTTTCTTTTTGCAAATGTTTTCCATATCTGTAAAAATCAAAAAATCAAAAAAAGTAAAGAGGGTATGTCCTAAAACAAAAATCAAAGGCCAAAAGGAATGAAAAAGGTCAAAAAGAAAAAATGAAAAATGAACCCCTAAGAAAAAGAAAAAGACCATGAAAGTGTGCAAGTCCAAATGCCACTACTATTTATTTGTTGTACAATAATGATTGTGTGCAATGTGTTATTTTTACCACAATCCATGGTAACCAAACAGTTTAATCTTGGTAGATAAGTAGATAGGTAGAGTTAATAGAAGGAGCTCAATTGTTTAATCTAAACCTTTGGATGTAATAAGGATAAACTTAGATATATTTCTATTGTAAAAGAAAAGAAAATTTTGATAAGGGTTTGCCAGTTTAAGTGCACCCTAATAAAGAGTAGAAAAAATGGTAGGATGTGTAGATGGGTAAGTAGGTGAATGGTTGTAGAATTATGGTGATTTATTGGATAAAATCATGTCATTTACTTTCATCATAAAATTGGTTAAAGTATGGATGACAATGGGACAATTATAAAGTCAAGTGATTAATTTCCCCATTCATTTTACCTTTCCACTAATTTCCCACAAGAAAAAATTAAAAGTACCTAAAACCCTAAGTTAAAGGGGCTTAGAGCATTTCTTTGAATTTTGGAGGGACTAGACCCTCAACCCAATAACTTATAAGGTTTAAGTACTATAACCCCCTTACAAACAGTCACTCTCTCCATGAACATTCATTTCACCTAAAAATCCCTTTTACTAAGGTGAAATCCTCATTTACCTAGGAAAAGTAATAAACCTTACCTAAAACCCCCTTTGTTTCATAAAAAACCCATAAAAAGCATTAAGCCTAAGTTATTGTTACACTAAAATTTGTCACCATGACTATTTGCAGTTAGTATGGCTCCATCAACAGTCATACTATCCTCCTTGGCAAGCCTCATACCTCTGCTCTCCATGTCAAACTTCAAAAAAG
>APFE031560327.1:84572-111266 GCA_000404065.3 Pinus taeda | reverse complement strand
TTAGTGAATGCAGGTTTCGAAGTGAAGGAGGAGCTCATCCGGATCGATGAGGCTGGACTACTACAACAGCGTTGGAATACAGGTAGGATCTAAAACACTTGATTTCTTGTATGGTAAATGCATGTTTAGAGAAGGATTTCTCTTAATTGTCTTGTTTGTCACTAGAAAGTCTTAGGCTTCTAGGGAGGTTGGTTTTGTCCGCAAGATTAACTCTTTCCGCATGACAGTTATGATGTGTAAATATGGATGTATAAATGTCAATATATCATACTTAACACAATTTGTCTTTTCTCTTCCATTTCATATTAAATTTAACTTTTATTATATTTAACTCCCGAAAAATAAACTCCTTTCTTGTATTAGTTAATTAAAATACCAAATGTTAAATATCCCCCCCTGTGGTTTGAAATATAAACCATAATAGTAAATAATTAAATGGATTAATTAGTCGATTTTCCATTAATTAAGAGCCATAACCCTCCGCCATATAAAGCGGGATTAATTAACCAAACAATGATTAATTAATAACCCTCATCCAATCATATCACCCTCGACGTCATTAAGCTGCCCTAACCCATAATTAAAAATACCGTCGGGCCCCTCCATTAACTCCCCGATCAAATCACACTCCCGATCACCATATGATCTGGCCTCTTCAGATCTAACGATTTTTGATCATATCGCGTGGCCTCCAATGCCGACCTTTACCCGCTCGATGTGAGTGGTTTTAGTATTCACCCCTTAGCTATGTGTCGCCCGATGAATGGCATCATGCGGACCTCTCCCAATACCACCAAGCACCCAAAAGTAGTGCGATAGATTCCACTTACTGTCTCCGCTTAACCTTTGTCAGTTGGTGCCAACTATCTCTTTTCCATTATACCCACAAAAATCATTGACTTTGCAGATAAACCAAAAATACTCATGGATTTTGTTGTTTACCAAGAAAATAAACTTTTGTTCTCCATGAAAGCATGGAGTACATTTGAGTTGTCAACCTGCTACCAACCATCAACCTCCCGAAGCTGTTGAACTCCAGATTACCATTGCAGACCTATTTGCTCCCTGTGAATAGTGCACCGGTAACATTAATCCATTCAAACAACCAAAACTAGGTATTTACCCTATTTTTCACTAAGAAACCCTATTTTCATGCCAAACCTGAGCTAAATTGCTTTAAAAATTAAGTAATTCGGTGAGTTAAGTTGTCTAATAGTCTTGATATTAATCCAATTTTTCCATATTTCCCTAAAATTCTTTGCCCTCATCCTTGAATCCACGAGAAC
This sequence comes from Pinus taeda, assembly GCA_000404065.3. NCBI lineage: Eukaryota > Viridiplantae > Streptophyta > Pinopsida > Pinales > Pinaceae > Pinus > Pinus taeda. The sequence continues at coordinate 109,980 of APFE031560327.1, read as the reverse complement.
CAAGGATGGACACCCCAATTGCTTTGAATGTCATCCCAGTTACTACTCCCCACAGAGTTTTAGACCATCTTCCCCTGGCTGACAAATATTTTCAGATTAAAGACCTCACCTTTGAAGAATCCCCTTTGAAATTGCATTGCAGACACCAAGATAACTACTTGAACCATGCAGGAAAGATAGGCCTCTCGGAATCAAGCCTACCCAAATATCAATTCCCCAGTTTTCAAGTCTTCTCAAAGATTGTTCACTACTGTCATGTAAACTATGACCCTATCATTAGAGTTGTAATATCCCCAGATCAGAGAGTCCTATTCACTATCACTGTAGAATCCATAAATGAGATGTTACAGTTACAACCTGGTGACAACCTTACTCCCCTTACTATTGCTAACTCGCTTGATAGATTTTCTAAGCTATCTAGTTCCAGAAGTACTCAAATCCTCCATACTTTCATTGTTGAAGAAAAATACATGCCAAAGGAACCCCCTCCTTACATGTTATCCTTCTTTTTTGATTTGGGCAAAGATATCACATCAATGATATCATGCATTTTAGGTTTTACCACTAATGAATATGTAGATGATATCATTTTTGCCTACATGTCTATTTTTACCTTTGGCCAGCCTCCTGCAGTCAAATTTGATTATGCAAGATTCATCTCAGATAAGATGCATGATCAGTTTCTGAGATTGGAAAATGAAAGAGAATTCAAATATTCATTAGTCCTATACCATTTATTTCTTTACTATCAGACTGATAAGTTTCCCTTCTCTATCCAAAAACTTGATACCAAAGGGAATCCTAGATCTGTCGTCTTCTGAACCCCTCTGTTCCACATGTCTAAATCTCCCTACCCATATACAAATTTCATTGATCTATTTGTACACCCAGTGGCTACCATGTTGCTAGGAAGCCCTCCTCCTAGAATTAGTGTAGACATTAGGAGGATCCTGTAGCTTTCAAAGCAATAAAAAGTAGGGGATTGGTACTTGTACTAAAACCATACAGAAATCAGAATCTATGGATGTGAGTTACCACCTTACAAAATGCCGAAGTACCTCCCCATGAGACTATTTTCTCTGGAGTACTACAGAGAAATAATCAATTTAGATGAGGTGCATTTTGTTAGAACCAAGAAAAATGCCCAACTAAGAATAAAAGATCATCTTGGCCCTTTCATTTGTAACAGTAGAGAAGCATGAAAGGAGGCAGATGAAATCCTCCACAGGTTGAAATTAAAACAATGTTTCATGTGAACCTATGATCCCAACAACTTTATTTGTAATAGGAGACAAAAAAATAAGCTATCTCCTTACATCCACCATAGGATCCGAGAAATTGAACAGTATGCCAATTAATATGAATGGGTGAAAAGCACATTAGTAGATCAAGATAGTACATAGGTTGCAGTTGACAATGTGTTGATGGATTTAGAAAGGAGGCTTGATGAAGGTTTATTTGTACAGGTGCCTAGAGAAACTCCATCTCAAAGTTAGTCACAGAAAAACAGTGGACAGACTTTGGAACAAGTAGGGCCATTAGGACAAATAGAATCATCAGAACAAGTAGAGCCATCAAAACAACAAGAGATTTTAGAAAAACAAGAAGAATTTGAATAGCTTGAAATCTCAGAGGAGCTTGCTCAACCTGAAAAAATCATGAGCAATCCTCCTGTTTTGTAGACTCCTCTCAATGAGAAAAGAAACCTTAAAAGAGATAGAAAGGAGGCCACTCCTTCTAGCAGGCCTATTGATCAAAATTTTGCTAAAAGGCAAACGTTAAACCCACATGCAGAATAAGAGTATACTGAGGAAACAACAGGCAGCACAGTGGCAGAAAGAAATGAAAGTGGGCGCACTATTCCTTTAGGAGGTTCACTATCTACCTCACAGTTCTAGGTATTAGAAAGGCAACAGAGCATAGAGGTATCTTCCTTTAGGGCTCCCACAAGACAGAGCCTAGATATTAAAGAAAAATACAAAGAAATCAAAACAAGGAATTAAAAATAAAAAATGCAAATCTAGGCACATTATTTAAAGATAGCCCCAACAAACCAGGCAAGGCTAATGTCAGCCTTTGACATAAAGGAAGGTAGGATGTAGATGAGCTTTCTTAAGCCAACTATGCAATGACCAGGATTAATGGCTGATTATTTGAAAACTAATTTTGAAGTTTTGGCAAAGGATATTCACCCAATTGATCAAATATAGCTACATAAGCAGACAGGTGAAATGGTCTACTCCACATTGACCAACAAAGCAATCGCAACTCATCAACTACAGAACTCACTAAATAACACATTTGCACGACTTCAATTGGAAAATGCCTCATCATAGGCCAAAGACACTAGAATAAATTCCTTAGGGGACTTGGTCATAGAGCTAGGACATGATCCCAAGGATGTTAAAGCGGAAGCGCAATTAATAAAGAAGAAAAATGATGACATAGCTGCACTAAAGAAGCAGCTCACGATTTCTCCTCTTCACCATCCTCAAGCTGCTAAAGTTTTAGAAAAACAGAAGGAGGAAGAACTTATGGACCTAGTCCTTAAGTTGAATGATCAATTAAAGGAAACTGAGAAAGAATTAGAGAATTTGATGCAGTCCAAGCAGAGTGACCTGGCCACCACAACTTAGACTGTAATACCTATAATTTCCACAACAATGCCCTCCACCCTGGCAGCTTCCTTGGTACCAATGATTCCAACAGCAACATCATTGCCAGTAGTAGGTACTACTTCAGCCACAAGTACATCAACCAGTGCAGGGATAATGACATAAAAGATAGATGAATTGGTTAAGGCTATGGAACAAATGAGCATCCAGGCCACAAAACTCAAGAAACTTAGAGATCAAGTCACAAGCCTAGAAACTAGTTGTTCACTTGCACAAATACAACACAAAGAAGAGACTCGTAAAAACCAAACGATGGAAGAAAGAATAAGAATCCTTGAGAATGATTTGACTCAAAATCCATTGGGAGACATCAAGGATATACTGTGGACCAATATCATTGATTCCATCAATGATATTTGGCCTTCCATTAAGGTTATTTTTTAGCAGTCTGAATTAGTCAAAATAGCCATGGAAGCCATACAAAAAACAAAGGAAGAACTAGGAGACAGGCCTGAGGAAGCAAATTAGTTGATAGAGTTTTTGAACGGTAGAAAAATGTACTAGCTAGATGAATTAGAGATTTAGGACAGAACAACAACTATTATTGAGATAAAGAAGGTTCTTACTAAAAGGAACCTAATGCTTAATTTGGAGAAAAGATTTTAAAGCATTCAAGAAGACATCGACAACTTTATGTTAAAATATGGCATTTTGAGAGAAAAATGACTTCCTAGTCCTCTGGTCATACATGACAAATTATTGACATAGGAAGATTACATTAAAAGGTTGAATAAACAGTCTAGGAGCCAAGCTAGTTCTTTAGGAGTAAAGGCTGCCTACAGGAAAAGTACTTTGTGATGGCCTGGAGAATCTATTCTATATAGAACATGAAATGAAGCATTTGTTCACTAGCAAACCAAATTTTGCCAAATATATAGAAACTGATGAAGTTTACAGGAAAACGATCAGAATAAAATTACCAGATAGTGATTGGTGGACCAGTTTGACAGATTTACTATAAGTTACTACAGTAAATCTGTGAGGTGAAGATGACTGCCAGGTAAAAATAGGTAATACAGGATTAATCAACACAGTTAAAGAGTATCAATAGGTCAAAGATAAGAGTGAAATCCAGCACATAAATACCAAGGCAACTGTAAGAGCCAAATCCGAATTCCAGTAGGAAGCACATGCACATATAAAGGGACAACAAGCAAACAGCTTTCCATCTATCTCTATCTTCGTGTTGAAGATATTTTTTGTTTCCTAGAATAATTCTCATATGGTTATGAGATATTTTGTATTAAATTTTGTATAAATACTTCACAAGTTGAAGTAATTAGTGTGGATTAAAAAGCATTTTTAGAGACATTTTGTTTTTGAGCCAAGGAACTCTGTACTCAAGCTTGGACTAGTTTTGCTGGAAATGAAATAAAGATGAGGACATTTCACTAGGTTCTTGTGCACAGTTGGAACAAATAAGTATCATTTTCTCATGTTTAAATATCGTTTTCTGTTTATGTCATGAATTATTCGTATGTGTTTCTTATAAAATCTTAAAATCAAACAAGGAGTGATATCATCAGAATTAGCTTAAGTGCTCTCCATTTTAGCTATTTTCTTTATTTATGTTTTCCTCTAAACTACCTTGGTCCGGAGATTCTTAATTGCCTCCTTACTTCCATAGTTTATCCCCCTTTGGCCCATAGTATATGATTCTTCATTGCCCTTTGCTATTGGCCATACTTCCTTTCCTCATCTTAACCCCTGTTAAGGATTCTTCATTGCCCTTAGCCTTGGTTAGGACTCTCATCCATTCAAACCTCCATATTTTCTCTTGTTGTGTTAGCCTACCTTGTGAACTCTTACCTCGGTGATAAATCAAATCCAGTTAAGCCTTTCTTGATTGACTCCATAGCCCAATGGCCTAAATATTTTCTCTGCCCATCTGTCATCTTAATTCCACCACCCAATCAAAACAAACAACCCTGAACATTAAGAGCTAGCCTAAAATCTTATTTAAACCAAGTTAAATCATAAAGAGAGAACCCTCTTTGGACTTAGGTTGGCTAGAACCTAAGTCGAAAAGATTGGTTTGTGGTTACCTTGGGCCATTCCTTCTCTAATAAGTTCTAAGGAAAAAACCTGAGTGATAACAGGTTGCTTGAGCTTGAGAAAGGCAATAAGTTAGGCAGAGGCTAGAAAATACTTGTGCAAGTTGGGCTCAAGGTTTAACAAAGCATACTGTATTCATCCAAGGCTTGACTAGGAAGCAGTGACATAGATAGAGATAGGGTAAAGGTTGCTCGAGCTTGATCAAAGCATTGTAATATTCTCATATTTTCGTACTAATGAAATATGTTGTCACTCAGTACTTTTTCAGTCATCCATGGCTTTAGAAGCCAAATAACAGTGATGTTTGATGCCAAATTTTGAGCCACATAAGCTATCCAAACTAGATGGGACTCTCTCTAGTGTGTAGTGCTCGAAAAGTGATTTCCAGTGGTATATAGAAGTCCAAAAAAGGGTTCCTTGATCAAAAGTTAGAACCTATTGAATAATCCCTTTAGAAAGCTCATAAAACCCAAAAAATGGCTAATTTTTTAAGAAAAAATCGCAATCGGGACTCGGGATAGTTCATCGCAATCGCATATTGGTATCGACAGGGTCTAGGAGATAAAGAGCACTGGTTGAAGGAGGAATAGTGATCCACCTATCGCTGATATTGCATATTGGTAGTCAGCGGGTCCGGGTGAAGCATATATCACAATTGGCTATTGGCAGGATCCTTGGGGCACACAACTAAGGTTATTGGCATATCGCAGTCCTGAACATTGATATATTGTTGCACCATTGGGGAAAGGCCGGAAGGAGTTAACAAAGAAACTCATGAAAAAAATAAGGGCTGGGCCTCCCCTTTATATCTCCTCCATCGGTGATCGACGATCGATAGATTGGTGGGGTTTCAACTTAAAAGGGCTTGCAAACCACAAATTTGTGATGCCTGTGTTAAAGCCCCTGGGAGAGCTGATTTTCAAATACAAAGGATTTCTCTGGAAAAGCAAGGCCTGAACGGTCTGTTATAGACATATTTGGGCACTGCAACCCCAATCTTATATGTCCATAAACCAAGGGCTTCTAAGTCCCTAAAATTTTTGTTTCATACCCTAAAGGAACAAGGTCAGCTGATTACATCATCTCCGAGAAGTTCTCCATGAAACACTACTCAGAATTGGACTTATCTTTGGTATCTTTGGTAAAGTAAGATTTTGGATCGTCTACCATAATGCGGAGAACAGAGAAGAATAAAGGTCAGATGGATCAAGGCGTATTAAAGACATCAGAGTGAAAGGGAGCAGACAGCACAGACTATCAGTGAAAGATAGGTGTGAACCAACTCACAGAGCCTACCTCCAACACATCTGATAAAGACGAAGCTGCCAACACAGTATCATTTATTTCTTCTCTGTTTTCGAGACTACGTGTCTCTGTCCTTTGTAAAAAACGATGAATCATCACTAGATATTATCTCTGTGAGATATTTTCTGAGATATTTTGTGAGATATTTTGTATAAATACCCCCTTGAACGAAGTTTTTGGGGTTGGTGATGCATTTCTTAGACTGCGTTGTAATACTGAAATTTTCTGAATACAAAATTTGTTGGAATCCATTGTTGCTGGACTCTCTAGATGTGGAATTGATAGTATAGGACTTGTTACAAAATTCTTGAATCAAACTATGGATCAATGAGTACCCTTATATCTCCTGTTTTATAGTTTTCTTGTCTATTATGTCATCTATGTTTCATGGTCTAAATAATAAAGAGAAAGATTAACTCAAAATTTGTTTAACTACACTCCATTTTCAGTCTTTGTTATTCTCTGTGTTTTTTTTTCAGAATTAAGTATAAACAGTGAATTCTTAATTGCTCCTATTTCCCTCGATTCTATCATTTTGATTATTTGCTAAGGAATTCTTAACCGCTTCTTAGTAGTAATCATTCACTTTCCCTCTGTCTATATGATGAAGGATTCTTAATTTCCCTTCATCCATTAGAGTCCATTCCATCATGTTTGATTACCTTGCTCTGTAGTGCCATCCTCTATTACGAAACCATATCCAGCAATTCAACTTCATAGACTCCATTAGCCCAATGGACTGAACTTCTCAGATTTATACCTCTGTTTTACTGAATCTCACCATCCAACAATCAAACAAAACCCCTCAACATCATAACTAGCCTAACATTTTTCAAAACAAAGTTAAATCATAAAGAGAGAGCCCTCTCTGGATGCAGATTGGCTAGAATCTGTGTCTAAAAGATTGGTCTGTGGTTACCTCGGTCTTATTCCCTTTCTTACAACTTTCTTAGGGAACAACTTGAGTGATAACACTATTCATGCTCTGTTCCTTCTCTCTCTTCCGTAACTCTTGTTCTTCTTTGAGCTTCTGCTCTACTTCCCATAACTTCCTCTCCATCTCTTCCAATCTTTTCTTATCTCTCCTCTTCTGTGCTCCTCTCTCTATCCCATTGTCACCTCTTTGCCTCTATATCCAAATATACTCTCTCAAAAAGTGGATCTTCCTTGAACTTGTAGCTTTGCTCCACCTCTACGCTTTCAAAAATATTCCTCTTGGTTTTATCTTGCGCAAGTTTGCTACTTTCTCCTGTTGTTGTTGCTACTCCCTATGGTGCTACTATCTTGAGTGCTGCTATCCACTCTACTACCATGTCGACCGGTTCATTGAGCCTATAGGTGTTATAGCAATATCTCCAAGGGTATTCCTTTGGCCAATGACACACCCCATAGATCGATTGATAGTACACTCTCGAACAATGGTCCCTACATAGGCCATGTGGATCATACATATTTAAACTCTTGGTGGAAAAATGAAACTTCTTGAAGTCCTCTACCTCGATATCTTCTACTTTCAAACTCTGGATCGCATATAATCCAATACGCAAAGGAAGGATAGGCCATGGTGAATTCTTCTTCCTATGCAATCTAACTGATAACCCTATCAAGATGTGGTATGAAACCTCCTACATGACCAACTTGTTCGTGGAAAACTTCGGAAACAAATGTGGAGCCTTATCCATTCTATACATCTTGATAAAGGTGTCATTATGTGAAATGTGCCAATATGCAATGTTCAACAATGCCTCCATTGCTGCCTGGGACATGCAAGGCAGATTTTGTTCAAAGATGATTGTGTACATAGGGGAAATGAAGTGGCTAGGTAGTCTAGCCATGACTCCTCAGTCATTGCACTCTCAAAGAAACCTACAATATATGTTAACAACATTATTTGAAGGTGTCCATGCCCAACCCATGCCAGGAAACTGTTGATGGGCACAGATTGCATCGAGCATGTAGATGGACATGAAGAATTGTTTTTTTTACCTTTGGGTGGTCTCCAAGCATTTTATACATGCACTTTTAGATGAAGATACAACATGTTAGACCAGTTGAAAGATTTTCCTTCACTTTCCAGCTAATCCAAAATAACAACCTAACTCTATGGGAAGGTCTTTGTACTCTCTTGGCCATACAAGTGACATGAAAAGATGACCAAGAGTCGGTGAGCCTTCTTGAGTGTCTTTTTCTAGTAGATCTGGTTGAGTGTCATCCTGAAATTTGATGGCTACCTTTCCCAATGCTTCAAGATGTCTCTTGTGTTCGCGCTATAGGTTAGGAGTGTAGAACAATGCATCCATCCTGTTCACTGGTTGCATCAAATGATATATCTGTTGATAATATTCCACCCTGAAGGTAGCAAGCTTTACTCCACTGACACTGCTCAATATCATTCTCTCAAGATCAATGGGTGATACAATCCAGTGGATCACATCTACGCAGGAGAAGGTGCGATACCTACATGCAACCTTATACAATCCTGACTTATGAATGTTGATATAGACCTGTTGGTCCTCTAGATTCTTGTCAAATCTTCCTACAAATATAGTTTTGATGTCTTTCCATGTGATCTTGATGTCTTTCTTAGTGAAAAGGTGTGTGTCTTTATAAATGGGCAAGCTCATAGACAACTATTCAACCACATCTCCAGTACTACTTTCAACTATGTCCTTTGATCCATATCTCTTGGAGGCCATGTTACCTAAACTTCTGAGGAGATACTCAACACCTCTTGTACTTGGAGACAAAAAAGACACTCATGAAAATCCAATGTCAATTGGAAACATAAAGAAACATCGAAATCAATGATGCGACAAACTGGGAAACTGCTGGGCAAGATTGCACATCATTACCTTTGAGAGGTTGGGAGGTTGTCAGCTAGAACTGCACATTGTGCAGTCCTAGTTTCTAGTGAGGCCTACTACTGATAGGGGCTTCACAATGTGCAGTGTAGAGAGGTTGAATGAGGACCAGAATTGGGCAATGCACGGTTCAATCAAACTGGTTGCTGGCTGGAACTACGCATTACATAGTTCTAGTGGGCAAGATTGGAACACTACCTCCTAGGATTATGCAAATCACAGTTGGGAGCCAGTGTGGGTAGCCTCTGCACAATTCATGGAGGCAAGGTAGAGCATTGACTTCTGGGAATGTGTAATGCATGGTGGGAAAAGAAAGATTTGGGCCAAGGCAGTCCAGATTTGCCCATGGGAAACCTAAAAAAAAGAGGGACTACATGAATGTGCAAAGCTAGTGTAGATCTGAGTGAATAGACATGCATGCAATCCAAGAAAGTGCAGAAATTAGTCAAACGAGAAAACAACAAAGCTCATGGAGAGAGTTGCCAAAACGATGACTGTTAGTGCAGAAACAAGGTTATGCACGTGACACTAAGGAAATGCAATGAAAAACTTAAAACACCACTTCTACAAGTTAAAATACATTGAAACGCCAGTTATTCAATAAAACAAGGAAACACAAAACCCACACAAGCCAAGAAATCAAAAGAAACAAAAAATAAGCAAAATACATGAAAAAAATACTCGGAAAAGTTGCGTCGAATGTGCCGAAGGTTCGCAGATGCCTTGGGAATGCCAGAACTCCAAGATAAAATGTGAAGAATGAGCTCTCAGGCGTCGTTTAAATAGATCTGTCAGATTCAAGGTTTATGACGTGTTGAGAAATGTCAACAAGAAATTCCATTTTAATTTGTCCTTGAATTAAACTGTGAATTAAAATATAATTCTTTTCTCGTAGCAATTTGAAAATAATGAATTAAAATTAATTAACTTAATTAATTTAGGAAATTCGAATTAGAAGTCTTTTATAATACATGTATATGTTCTCCCTAATTTATAGGAGTTAAGGATGAGTTATGAATGAGTTGTAATTAGTTAACTCAATTTATTTAGTTAAGTCCAATTAAATTAGTTCCAATCAGTTTTAGGAACTAATAGTGAGTAAATAGTTAGTTGGGACACTAGTGACCTAATTAGTGCTACTCTAGTTAACTAAAGATTCCACCATCAAAAACTCATGCGTGTTGATTATGAGAAAGATCCAGTTGAGACTAGAGTTCAGGGACAATGTACTGATTGTTTTAGATTTTTTTCCGTTGCACTGATAGTGCATGCATTCAGGAATTGATCCTTGAGGGGTTGTGTTACTTTTAGAGGCTTTATTTCCCTTTAAATACAACCTATCCTTCATAGGAATTACACATTGGAATAGAGACGTGGAGAGCTTATGAGTTGGCCAAGATTTGGCCTTGAGCTTTCTTATGAGTTGGAGATTTAATTTTTTGAGTGCTTGGATTGTTCTAGAGAGAACAAGCATTGTAATTTCATCTTGATTTTCTGGATTAATACAAAACAGATAGTGGGGTTTTGAGTTGTGGCTTTCCCCAGATATATATTGTGTTATGTGCCTTTTATTCTCCTCCTCTATTGATTATTGTTTCCTCGATGTTTATGGGCTTCCGCTCTAAAGAGTAGAAGTATATTCTTGTCTTTTTCTTTAGAAAATTGCATTAGATTGTGAATCTATAGGACTGTTTACATGGTATCAGAGCAAGATTGTTTTTTGGGTCGACAGTTTATGAGAAGTTTTGAGAATTTCTATGAAAAAATTTCAAATTTTTTTTTTATAGATTTGGATTCTGTGGAAAAAGATACCCAAACTAAGAAAAAGGCATCAACTGAATCAGAGTTTGGATGAGGGAGATATCGTTGATTTAGAATCCACTATCTAGAGGAATTTCCAAGTTTTGAGTTTCCAAGTTACAGGTGAAAGTCAAATTTTCATACATACTTTAGGATCATTAGATGGCATTCCATGGGTTGAGGCTTGATTATGCCTTGGAAGGCAGCTCAAGTTTTATAGCCTGGAGGGATAGGATGGAGGTTGTGCTAGAAGATAATGGCTTGAAGGAATTCATTGATCAAGAATTCCCTAAGCCAGTAGCTACTAACGCACAGAACTTGGCCAAATGGAAGAAGTGTGTGGCAAAGGCAAGGCAGATAGTCCTTGAGGGAGTTTGAGACCACATTTTCTCGAGTCTCCATGGAAAGGAAACTCTTCATTCTATGTGGAAAACATTGACGAACATGTATCAGAATAGCAATGATCAGAGGAAGTTGGAACTGAAGGATAAAATTTGTAAAATCAAGATGGATAAAGGCGAGACGATTCCAAAGTACTTGACCAAGTTCACTCAATGTTGAGATGAACTTAGAAGTGTTGGAATCACAGTTTTCGAGGAGGATATGGTGATATTTTCTCTTCTTGGACTCCCAAAGAGTTGGCATAGTTATCAAGACTTTGTCAATGGTTGGGAGAAGCTGCGAGATTGGGAACGACTATGACAAGATTTGATGCAGGATGAGATCAGGATGAACACCAGGGATTGTGCCTTAGCGATTAAGGCAAGGAAGGGGAAAGGTAAAACTTATCGTTCGAAATAAGATTCTTATCATGGAGGTAAGAAGAAGGTAATGACAAAAGTTAAATGTTTTCATTATCACAAGATGGGTCACTTTGCTACAAATTGTCCATTGAAGAAGTCCAAGGAGAAGTCCTCACAAGGAGCGGTGGGTGAGGCTTTGGCCTCCCAATTTGAATTGAACTTTTCCCTCATTGCAAGCATGGTGTCTTCAATGATGGGAAGTGTATAGTACTTAGATAGTGGAGCTTCCTTCCACATGACTGGAGACAATGATTTATTTAGTGAACTAGAGGAGAAAGATCTCAAGATGCATATCGAGATGGTGATGATGGTAAGTATAGTGTTACTGGTGTGGGCACTATTTCTTTTCAGAATGTTATGCATGTACCTAGACTGACTTAGAACTTAGTATCCATTTCCAAAGGCCATGATGTGATATTTTCGAAAGGAAAGGCATTCCTTCGACACATAGCTACGGGTCAATTAAAGAATATAGGGATTTGTGTTTAGAATCTCTATAAGATAGAGGCAGAGGATTGTGCTACATTGAGTTCAAAGGTGGAAAAGACATCGAGTCAAGACTTTGGCGAGTTGTGGCACAAGAGATTGGGCCACTTGCATCATGGGGCTTTGAAGATATTATAGAAAATATTTACCGGTCTTCCAAAAGGTACACTTGAGCAAGTTGATACATGTAAGGGTTGTACTTTAGGAAAATACACCAAGTCTTCATTTGGAGACAAAGACAGTCTAGCAGAGCATATTCTAGAGAGAGTCCATTTAGATGTGTGTGGACCATTCTCGACAGTATCCACCACCAAACACAGGTATTATGTTATATTTGTAGATGACTATTCTTGTAAATGCTGGATATATTTCATGCAGAGAAAGGATTGGACATTCACAAAGTTTTGTGAATTTAAAGCACTAGTTAAGAAAGAGCCAGGAAAGAACGTTAAAGATCTACGAAGAGATAATGGTGTAGAATATATTTCCAATGAGTTTAATAACTTCTGCGTTGTGGAATGGATTAAACGAGATTTGATGGAACCTCATAATCCTCAACAGAATGGGGTTGCTAAGATGAAGAATAAGAGCACTGTAGGGGCAGCAAGGGCGATGTTTAATGATCAGGGCCTACCACTACACTTGTGGGCTGAGGCATGGAATACAATGATTTATGTTCAGAACCATAGCCCACATCAAATACTTGAGAGTAAAACACCATAGGAAGCTTATTCCAGTAAGAGGCCAAATGTTGGTCTTCAGGATTTTCAGGTCATCGGTTAATTTCCATGTGACCAAAGATGAATGGAAGAAGCTTGAGTCAACAACATAGTTGGGGATCTTTGTTGGTACAGTGATACTCTCCACAACTATTGGGTGTACATGCAAACCATTTGGAAGACAGTGGTTCATAGGGATGTCAAGTTTGATGAGGAGAAGGCCATGTGAGTATCCCATGAGAGGGAGCTTGAGCTACATGTGGAGGAGAAAATTTTAGTTCCTAAAGTTGAGGAGCCTCAAATTGATGTGGATCAACCACATGCAGAGGTTCTAGGAGTGGATACATCCACTCAGGCAGAGTCTTTGAGAGAGGGAAGAAAGCACATTAGAGAGGCTAAGAGATTGATGGATGATGCACGGGAAAATGTGAGAGCACCCTCTTCTCAATGCAGATAGAGGAGGTCACCAGAGAGGTACACTAGATACATGGCACTTATTGGTGCATGTGTTGTGATAGATCCATCCTCCTTTCAGGAAGTAGTGTAGCAGCCAGTTTAAGTTGATGCGATGGTGGAGGAGAATGACTCCATAGTTTGAAACAATGTTTGGGATGAGGTCCTGAGACTAGAGGACAAGTTAGTTGTGAGATCTTGTTGGCTTTACAAGGTAAATCAAGCTGTAGATGGTAGTGTTGAGAAGCATAAGGCCAGATTTATGGCCTGTGACCTTTCAAAGGTATAGGGGATTGACTATGATGAGACCTTTACTCTTGTTGTAAGGTACTCGTCAATCAGATCTATTTTGGTACTATCAACATAGATGGGTTGGAAGATACACTAGATGGATGTGAAGAATTCCTTCCTCAATGGCATGACTAAGGAAGAGGTGTACATAGAATAGCTCGAAGGTTTTGAAACCTTGGACCATGAGTCACATGTGTGCCGAATCAAGAGAGCATTGTATGGGCTGAAGCAAACACCTCATGTTTGGTACACCAGGATAGATATCTACTTCACTGGGTTGGGCTTCACGAAGAGTGAAGCAGATGCAAACCTATATCACATAACAGTGGAAGGTAATCTTTTGATCATATTGATAGATGATGAGAAGCTCATCAAATCTAGCAAGGAGGACCTTGCAAGAGAGTTTGAGATGAAGGACATGGGGCTCATGAATTACTTTCTTGGCATGGAGGTATGGTATGGATATGGGGAGTTGTTTGTTTCTCAAGGAAAGTATGCAAATGAGATACTTAGGAGATTCTACATGGACAATAGTAAACCCTTGGAGAATCCTCTAGCTGGTAATTGGAGGAAGAAGGATGCTACTTTAGGAGAAGTAGTGGAAGCTACTGTTTACGGATGATTATGGGTTCACTAATGTATTTGGTGAACACACGACTAGATATGTGTTATGCAGTTAACCAACTTAGTCAAGTGATGGTTAGGCCTATCAAGATGCATTGGAAGGTGGAAAAGAATGTATTGATATACCTCAGAGGCACTGCTCAGTTTGGGTTATGGTACAGACGAACAGAGGGAGTGAAGCTTCAAGGCTTCACTGATGTAAACTGAGTGAGGAATCCATCTGAATGGAAGAGCACATCAGGAGGGATGTTTAGTATTGGGTCAGCTACAGCTTCTTGGTACAGTGGGAAACAAATATTAGTTGCACTAAGTGTGGCAAAGGTAGAGTACGTGGCTACAAGTCAAATAGCATGCAAGGCTATTTGGATGAGGAAGATCCTGGTTGGTTTGTTTGGTCAACAGATGGATCCGATAGTGATTTATTATGATAATCAGAGTTGTATTAAACTCTCTAAAAATCTATTTTTTCATGTTTTGTTCAAGAATATTGATATCCAATATCATCATCTCAAATATTGTGTATTGAGGTGGATCATGTTGTTAGATTACATTCCCACAGAGGAGCAAGATGCTGACATCTTAACAAAGGCATTGCCAAGATGTAAATTCAAGTTTCATAGAGACAAGATCAGGGTAGTGGATAATCCCTTTCTTTTTGAGAGGGAATGTTGAGAAATGGCAACAAGAAATTCCAGTTTAACTTTTCCCTGAATTAAGCTGTGAATTCAAATAGAATTCTTTTCTCATAGCAATTTGAAAATAATTAATTAAGTTTAATTAACTTAATTAATTTAGGAAATTGAATTGGAAGTCTTTTAGAAGACATGTTTATGTTCTCCCTAACTTATAGGAGTTAAGGATGAGTTATGAATGAGTTGAAATTAGTTTACTAATTTTATTGAGTTAAGTCTAGTTAAATTAGTTCTAATCAGTTTTAGGAACTAATAGTGAGTAAATAGTTAGTTGGGACACTAGTGACCTAATTAGTGCTACTCTAGTTAACTGAAGATTCCACCATCAGAAACTCATGCATGTTGATTCCGAGAAAGACCCATTTGAGACTAGAGTGCAGGGAAAATGTACTAATTGTTTTATATTTTTCAGAGTTGCACTTATAGTGCATGCATCCAAGAACTGATCCTTGAGGGATTGCACTATTTTTAGAGGATTTATTTCCTTTTAAATACAAGATATTATTCATAGGAATTACACATTCGAATAGAGAATTGGAGAGCTTGTGAATTGGCTAAGATTTGGCCTTGAGTGTGCTTATGAGTTGGAGGTTGAATTTGTTGAGTGCTTGGATTGTTCTAGAGAGAACAAGCATTATAATTTCATCTTGATTTTCTGGATTAATACAAAATAGATAGTGGGGTTTTGAGTTGTGGCTTTCCCTAGATATTTATTATGTTATGTGCCTTTTATTCTCTTCCTATTGATTATTGTTTTCTCGATGTTTATGGGCTTCTATTGTAAAGAGTAGAAGTAGATTCTTGTCTCTTGGTTTAACAAATTGCATTAGCTTGTGAATGTACATGATTTTTTAAATGATGCACATGCCACAAATCTAGGAAAAAGTGACAGTTGGTGGGAATTTTCTAAAATCGACTTTACATGTAACTCCAAACTACTAAAAATAGACCACTAAAATCTAGGGATGTTTTTTCACTTTTTTTCCTTTTCAGGAAAAAGCTATCATGCATACAAGGAAGAATTGTGTTGTTCTGGAAGGAACCGAGAAACCTACCAACACATGCAATAGAAAATAATTTAAGGAAAACTTTTGCGTTGTTTTTAGGCTAAGTGGCCAAGGCTGGATAGCTGGATTTGCACAATTTACCAAAGAAATGCTACTAGCATGCTCTGCACATTTCTGAAGAGAAGTGTTGGTTAGCTTGCTCTACACATTTATGGAGAGCAGTGCTGGCTGGCCTGCTTTATGCATTTTTGAGTGTAGGGTAGCTTCTGGGCTGCTCTGTGTAATTCATCAGTGTAAGGAAGCTACCCTCTAGGATGATGTAGCTTTCCCAGATAGCAAAAGACCAGTTGTGAACCAAGTTCGAGGCCAACTTGTGGTTAGTTGACAGAACAAGTAATTGAACACAAGATGTTAAGTGAAAGACAAAATCAAAAGAAGTAGAAGTACTTTGAGTAATACAAGATGGATGCTAATATATCGAGGAGGGAGGCTCCAAAATGAAGTGAAGGCAAAATTTTTGAGGGTGGTTGTAGCCACTACAACATTAGCGACACACTAGTAGAACTCCAGATCTCTGTATGGACCTTGTTTTGTGTAAAACAAGTCTAAATCCTCCTGAAGTATTGTTCAATTCTTAATCATCATGGCTTCGAAACTCATCTTGAGTTAAAGATATAGTCCTTTTCATTCTCTTGATTGGTCAACACACATACGAAGCCAAGACAACTAAGTTGTTTCCATTGGGGATGAGGGGTATATTGGTGCACAAGTAATATAGATGTCCAAGTCTTAGTTTCATCTTTGGTGTCACTCCGCTGCTAGCAGGCCTGGATAGTACACCCGTGGAGTCATGCAGGGACACAAGCATCACTTTACTTCCAGCAAGCTTGGTCAGTACCCCAGAGGAGTTACTTGCATCACCTCTCTACAAAGGAAGCCTTTCTCTTCTTTTGTGTTATTTTATTTTTTCACTTTTTTTATTTTTTATTTTTTTCATTTTTCAAAGAAATGTGCATAGGCACTTATTTATTTCAGAGGTAGAAGAGGGATCCTAACTTATTGAGAGTAGAAGAGGTTTTCCCTTCATAGAAGTATGTTATATATACCTCTGACAATACTTGTTAAGGTTTCCCCCAACACCTTAATCTACTTGACTAAGCTGACAAGGGTTAACCCAAAACAAACTCATCAGAGTAGGTACGTTTGAAAAGTGCAAGTGTTGTGTTTTCACCAAGATTCACTCTGAACAGAACACGTTTTCCATCAGTGTATCATCAACTGAAGACAACAATCTCATTATAAAGAGAGAGGAAAACATATAACCAAGTGTGATAGTTGTACATGTCCTCTTGTACTTCACATTTCTTGTCTCGAGAGCCACACATGGTGTTACACAGTAATTTGTCACCGTTTGTCACCATCCCTATTACCCTTCTCCTGCACCTTGGAGGACGCATTTCGGGACTTGTGAGAAGTGACAAGACTTGAAACCACTTGATCATTCCCTCTGAACATGAGCTTCACATGCCCTGAAGACATCTCCTGCATCTTGCCCATAAAAATAGCCCTTTTTACATTAGCGCGGGGGCCACTGTGTTCTTCCTGCGCCAATGGGGAAAATCCTGTAAAGAGGGCGCGCCATTAGTGCTCTTTCCCAGATTCGAAATCACGCCAACCTTTTTGGGCAAAGTTTTTAACCAATCAACCTCCGAAAGTTCTATCCAACTCATTCACCAACTGAATCCAAGTTAAGTGAGGATGGTTTGGCTTCGAATCTCCTTGAATGGGAGGTAGTTTTCCACCATTCCATAGAAGTTTCCAAGTGATGAAGCCAAATCCATTATTGTTGTGATTGATCTTATCCCTTCCTTTTCATCTATAAAAGCTTGTCTCCATGACTTGAGAAAGCTAGTTCTAGTTCTAGTTCTGGTGGTAGTGGTAATTATACTGGTGCTGAAAGGAAGATATCAAGAGATTAGAGTTGCAAGAGCCTTCTTTGTGTCCATAAGGCTTAACCTAGGTAAGGAGATCTTGTCACCAAAGAGAGAGAGGCTTGTCCCTCATCCCTTCAAGCTTTGCAAGACTTGTGTAGCTGAGCACCCAGCCAAAGGAGGACTTGACGTCAGGACGTTGGTTGTATTCTCCTTTGTTGATTATTAATAATAGATGACTATCATTATGGTTCCATTCTCATTGTTGTAATGAAATGTTGAATTATGTCCTTCTTGACTGATGTATAATTGCATATATTAGATTTCACGCTTTTGTTTGTGTTGTTCTCTTTGTGTGCAGGTGTCCATTCACGAAGATAGTGGAGGACTATGACCGACCAAGGCAAAGGAGCACGGGCGACGTCTCTTCTACAAATGAAAGCATTGGAATCCAAGTAGGTCTTCATCGCCTACCTTCTATTTGCAATTAGGGATTTGCTTGATAGCATTGTTTGATTGTTGCTAGACCCGTTCTCGGCTAGTAGGGATCGCCTCTATCCGTAGAGGGGATTTACCTCTCCAACAATTTGGCGACTCCATTGGGGAGTTTAGCTTGTTGTTTAATTTGTAAACTTAGACGGAGTCTAAAGCACGGCTAGATAGCCTTCGAAACACTATTGCTTTGCATTATTGAAGTAGATCAAAGCCGCTTCAGTCAATCTCCAGTTTGGTTTACAGACTGAACAATTTGGAGTTTGTCTTGCCTCTTTGGTTTTCTCTTGTTTGCTTGCTTGGATAGCTTTTTGGATTGAGTTTCTTGCTGCCTCTTGCTTCCTGACTTACCTAGATACTGTAAACCGAGCTTTAGACCGCTTATTTTTCTTTTTTGACTTGGCAAACTTTATTAGCGTAGTTTTTGCTTTGACAGTCGCGCTAGTGGCCCTTGTTGCTAACTGACAACCCGCGCCAATCCCTGTATAGCGCGAGTTACAGCTTGACAGTCGCGCCAGACCTCTTAGCTTTTTAAGTCCACTTGTTTGCCTGCCTTCTGAGCTTGGATTTGTATCTTGCCACCTCTTTCTCGACTGCTTGAGTGTGTTGGAGTCTTGTTTGACTGGTTTTGAGTCTCTCTTTTGAGAAATTCTTAATTTGATTTCCTTTGATCATTACTTGGAGGTTTGTCTCAGTCTCTTCACAATTTTGCATGTTTTGCTTTTGTTTTGCAAAAAAAATGTGTATGAGTGTTAATCACCTTTGAGTGTTTTTATTTTTTGATCTTTGGAAATCTCACCCAATTTTCTTGATTTGCACTTGATTGGTTCTTAGATTACATTAGAATCATCTTGTGTTTGAGATTCTCTTGCATAGATCACACTTGCATAATTAGAATTCTCATTTGTGCATAGATTACATTTGCACACTTTTCAAGTGAATTGTGCATAGATCACAATTGCATAGATTACCTTTACCCTTTGGGTGTTTGCCTTCTTCTATCGATTTCACACTTCTAGCCCTAGGGCATCTAGTGGCTTTGTGTGTCGAGCCTCCCTTAGGTGTTTTTGGTCTTCTATTGGTCCAGTCGACTCTCTAATTGCTCCCTTGCACTTGCTTGGTAGTTTTGAATCATTTTGTTGCGTTATTTGAGTGACTTGCTTTGTCTTCACTTGAATTCCACTTCACCTCACTTTGAGCCTAGATTACACGGCTCATTGGTGTTTTTGGGACTTTTCTTGTTCTTTGGAGGTTTGATTTGTGATTTAGGGAACTGAATGTGCTTGTATTGAGTAGGATTTGTTTGTTGTCATTTCTCAAAATAATTTAGTGCATTTTGCCATCGTCAAAAAGAAAAATCTCTTTTGCTTTGTATTAGTTAATGAGAATTAGGAGCTTTTCATTTTGATTAGTGATTAGTGATCTTAAAGAAAAGTTTGTTAATTCACATTAGCTGCATTAGGGAAGTTCTTTGCTGTTTGTGATCGTTTCGTTTGCATGAAAGCTCTTTACCTCTCTTGTAATTAGCATTCATCGAATGGAATGACATGTTTTGGCATATAGATTGCATTTAGGGAATTTTGAGAGATTACATACAGTAGGACCTGAAACCGAAACTTAATTGAAGATCAACCATAAAATGAACTGAATAAACTTAACAACGCATTGGAACTTAACGCTCACATTCTAGAGGTCTAGGCTAGAGACATGCTCCGGCATCGTTAAACCTAGTCACTTTTGTTCTCGCATTAAGGTTGGGTGATTCCTCCTTGTGTGATTCGATTGTGGTCTAGTACGGACTTGGGCTCCCACGTAACATCGTGTATATATGGGGAGACTCCACTAGGTTTTCATCCTTGATCCATAGGAAGCCGTGTCTGCCGCCTTACAAGCCGTAATGCACCGAACACAACATTTGGGAAGATTGACTGTCGTACGGAAAGTTCTTGGCTTTCATATGATTGCTAAGGTGTATATGCAGTTTTACGGATTGTATGGTAAACTCCTTGCCTAGTTTCTCCAGAGTAGTCACTTTTGATCCTTTTTGGACTCCTTAAAAGAAAAGGCTCACTTGAGCAGTTTGTCACTTTGGGCTCACAAAACATTCGAAGGCGACTAGAGTCACCTTTTTGTCCTTTTCTCGACTCTTAAAACATGAAAAGGTCAAGTTCAGTTCCTTTGCCTTAAAATTTATTCGGCCGCGTTCACATTTCCCCGGTTAGGTCTTGTTCACGTTAGCTTGAGTAGGTTTCTTTTTCGTTCTTGATGGCAACTTTTTCGAGGTTCACCAACCCAAGTTCCCCCCCTGACGGGAATCCTGGTCATTTCCCTCCTCTCGGGAATGTTGGTGCTCCTTACATGGCAACGTTGTCCCTCCCAAGGTTAACTGTTGGGTTGCCTGTTTGGTTGTTCTTAACCTCTCTGGTCCTCGCCATCTCACCTACTGATCAATCAGTCCCTCCACCTGAACAACCTCATGTTGATTCTAAGATGGACCTCTCCCCTTCTACGCCCACTTCTACGTCCTCATCTTCTACTTCGCCTGGTGAAAGTCTCGATTCAAGTAACCAGGTGGCTAAGAAGAAGAAGAAGAAGACAAAGAAGAAGAAGGCTCTCAAAGGAGAGGCTAAAAGCACAGCTACCCCCTCGAGTACACCTGAAGTCGGGCCACCTTCTACTCCTCCGCGGAAGGTCAAGTTTCCTTGTAGATTGTGCAAGGATGACCACCTTCTTCACAATTGTCCTGGCATTCCTAGGGTCTTAGAAGTATGGTCCCAGGATTCGGCCCGCCCCTCATCACCCTCTGAATCTCATGGCGATGCTACCCTATCAGTTGGGAATAGTAAAGGAAAAGGGAAGATTCGAATCCCTTGCAGACTTTGTGAAGGAAATCATCCCCTTCACCTTTGTCCGCTCGTGGATAAAGCCTCCGACATCTTGGAAAGTCTCGCGGCTCCCTCACCCCAACTCCCCGTTGGATATCAACATCTTTCTGCAGCTATAGATCGTCCCCCCGCTGACAACGAGATTGGTTGAAATTGCTCTCTTGTCCAGCCTCCTCTTCCTGAACTTGGCTCTGCCCAGCCTGTTCCAGACCAACTATTGGTTGGAAAGAGTGTCGACTCGAGTTCACCACCCGATCACTCTGTTTTGGAAGGGCATAATTCCCATGTTCTTCTCGTCTCCTTCGATTCCCCTGAGTCCGGAAATGACTCTCCTATCCCGGCTGCTCCCGAAAGTCCCTCTTCGGTTCCTATGGAGCATGGTGGCGATCATACGATTCCCCCACCAAGTAGTTTGGCCATCTCCTTTGATTGGAGTCACTTGACCGCTTTCCGCCTTCCATCCCATGTGCCTTTCCAGATTATGGTACTTTCCTATGATAAGGCAGTACCTGACACTGTTCTGGATGAAGGTGCGTCGGTTAGTCTTATGTCGTACACTACTTGGCAAGCTTTAGGTTCCTCGCAGCTCGGGCCGGTCACGTAGAATCTGTTGGCTTTCGACGGAGGAGCCTGTCCATCTCTAGGAGTCCTCTTGAAGTTCCCTATTACTTTGGGAGGTAAAATCGTCTATATCGACGTGTTGGTTACCCAAGGTGTTTTAGATTTCAGTCTTCTCCTTGGTCGCGACTATGTTTATGCTATGGGGGCCCTTGTCTCTTCACTTTTCCGTGTGGTTTTCTTTCCACACGACGGAAGAATCGTGACTATCGATCAATTGTCATTTGTTAGTCCCCCGATGCCTCCTGCGCAGTTGTCGTCCCCTCCTAGTTTTTATCCACCAGTTGTATCTGCCCCCCCGCAAATCAACTACGTGGCCACCTATCTCATACCTATATCCAGCGATGCCGCCGTCGTGCATAGTGTCCTGGGGGCATTGGGTCTTGACTTCCGAGATGTTGACCTCCCACTGGGAGAGCCACTCTTGGAAGCCCTAACTTCCTGTTCATTATGATGAAGTTCGGGCGGAGCATAGTTCACTTTCCTATGTCAAGCTCCTTAAAAAATGAAACTAGGACTGGCCGAGCATAGTTCTTGATCTTGTGTCAAGCTCATTATAAAATGAAACAAGGGTTATGAGGATAGTTCTTTTACTGTGTCAACCTCATTAAAAAATGAAACAACTCCCTTTCCAAATCGAGTCTTTGACTAAGATCTCGTAAAATACAATTCGAGTCTTTCCAAGATCTTGAAAGTGAACCTTCATTCCATCCACTTTGTTGAATGCAATGAAGCTTGGGGGTCATGTACCTTGTTTTGCGTCATTATGCTGGGGGCATGCGAACTTATAACAAGCATAGTTTTTCGTTTCAAGCTTGTGTAAACATGAAACCGAATCCAAGCAGAGTTCTCCATGGTTCAAGATTGTGTAAAAATGAACCTATACACGAGTCATCTTTAAGCTCTTTTCTGACTCATAAAACATGAAAAGATTGCCTAGTATTTTTCCCTTTTTGACTCGCTAAAGAGAATAAAAATGGAGGCCTTCTTTCAGCTCTTTTCTGACCATTTAAAGATGAAAAGATTTCCAAGTTATTCCTCTCGAGTCGTTAAACGTAAATGAGAGGCGGTCGTCTTTAAACTTTTTTCCAACCGTATAAAAATGAAAATATCGTCGGGCCTTTTTCATTTCAGGTTCGTTAATGGTAGCGAAACGACGTGATATCGATCGTTTTTTTACTTTTTCGGTTCAATGTCACTACTCATGAAAAGTACTCCTCGGTCGTAATGGCCGGGCGGTTCTTTCAAGCTTAGTTTTATACTTTTTCGGGCTCGAGAGACACAACTCTCTAACTCTCTAAACATGAAAAGGCGCCGAGTTTTTCCTTTGTCAGACTCGTTCAAACTTTAATGACATCGGGTTTTGTCGTGATGACACCATTCAATCATATGCTATCCTCGTCAAGCTTGTCATCCAAAAATAATCGAGGTACTCACCAGAAATGGTGGGGGAATAAAGGAATCGTAATCGTCGTCGTCGGCAGTATGTCACTCTTGAACATGGCACTTTCTGCATTCGTGTCTGGGTGGGGACATCTCATCTCATTTCACATTTGCCTCCATGGGTTTGGGTTATCCTATTTGACCATTCATCTGCTCATCGTCTTGTCGTCATGACCCCTGATCATTTGACATCAAATACTGCCAAATCCACTGTTGTGCCGCCGATATGTTCAAGAGAAGTTGACCTCTGTAGAATACTCAACCTCCCTCTGATACCTCACACAAAACATGTTGTCCTTCTCTGTCTCGTGTCGGTGATGGGGGAAACATTATGGCCCACCTTCGATCAAGATCACTTCCTGTCAACTTCAGCTCATTATCCAGGAAGATGACCTAGGGACTCCCTTCAGGTACCTTGGAGCCTGGATGCCTCAATGGCAGGTTCTTCATGTTCGACGAGAGGTTTTCATCATTGGCCTCTGATCGGATGATTTTGCGGGTGTTCGACACCAGCTCATTGATTCGCACGCCGTAGATTGTACCTATAGTACCTTGAGGACCATCGTCATTATTGGTGGCACCTCTCGTGTCTGTTAACAATTTTCATCATTGACTGGTAATCAGACGATGTTCATGCATGTTCAACTTCGACTCCTGTATTCACATGCCTAAACTTGTACTGTGTTCGGGTCGAGTTGGAGCGCAAGACCCCAGATTGTGTATATTGAGATCGAGGTTGCATTTTGTGGATTATTGTAATCATTACATGATTCATTTATTGGATGGTTACGACCATACCTGAGTCCATTCATTGATCCTCATCGGATGGCTACGTCCATACCTGGGATCCAGTTTTATATATACTCTGTTACAGATGGCTGTGCCCATACCACATATATCATGTACTTGAGATATTAGTTGTACTTCTTTTCGCAGGTTCTCCGGCGGCCGTGTTTTCAATCACACATGTTCTTGTAAAGCACTTCACCCCTCTCTCTCTCGGGCCTCATGCTTTAGGGGGCATCTGTTACATAGTAATTTGTCACCGTTTGTCACCGTCCCTGCTACCCCTCTCCTGCACCTTGGAGGACGCATTCCGGGACTTGTGAGAAGTGACAAGACTTGAAACCACTTGCATCATTCCCCTTTGAACATGAGCTTCACATGCCCTGAAGACATCTCCTGCAGCTTGCCCATAAAAATAGCCCTTTTTACATTAGCGCGAGGCCACTGTGTTCTTCCCGCGCCAATGGGGAAAATCTTGCAAAGAGGGCTCGCCATTAGCGCTCTGTCCTAGAGTCGCAATCGCGCCAACCTTTTTGGGCAAAGTTTTTAACCAATCAAACTCCAAAATTTCTATCCAACTCATTCACCAACTGAATCCAAGTTAAGTGAGGATGGTTTGGCTTCGAATCTCCTTGAATGGGAGGTGGTTTGCAGGGAAAATTTTAAGAACCCCCCCCAAATTTACATGTATAATAAATGGGCGAATCTCCATGGTATATAGGAAAAATGGAAGGCGATTTTATCAATAATATGATATGTATATATAATTTTTTGGCGAATCTCTCACCAGGAATGGCGAATATTTTGCTCAATTATAAAATCTTGTGTTTATTGAATACACAAATGAAATCATTGCATTTCTTTAAAATATCTTTTTAAATCAAAATTATCGAAATTACATATCGATAATCTAGTGGGTGTAAGATAAAATTCACCCGTTCCATTCACAGAAAGCATGAGAAAAAACATAATACTATATATAAAACCAAGAAAAATTCAAATTCATCACTTCTAGGGACCTCATAACCACCCTGCCAATACACAAGTATGTTCCTGTTTGCAATTAGAAAAAAAAATTACCCAATTACAATCTGTTTACTCCAGCATATGTTGGAAAGTTATAGAAGGATGACTAGTGCAATCAATCCATTCCTTTTAGCCCTGGATTTGTTTCAGTTTAAAACAGAAGTATACAAGTATACTTGTCCAATGTATATGCTTTAACCATTCACCTTAAGATGTTTTTACAATATAATTTCCTAAGTCTATTTAATATCTTCATTATCATAAAAACCAACCTATATCCATCTCAACTCCACATCTACCACTCTTAGGGGGATGGAATCTATTTATCTCTTTGAGCACTTGGTAGACCCAGAATTAAGATGGATCTAAAATGGAATTTCCCCTTTAAATAGTCTATGCTCACATGAATACCATGGGTTATCATAAACCTGGAGCTTAAAAATTACTATTAGTAAT